>NEWO01001248.1:59046-107260 GCA_003013225.1 Phalaenopsis aphrodite
CTTCTTAACGAGCCGAACATGAGTTGTTTGCAAACAACGAGCTGTTTTGACAGCCCTATTTCTACCTGACGCGTCAATGAAAGAAGATAATACTTTTCACTCAGCCCACCAGTTGGAAGGTTCTGTTGACTGAATAATGCAGGACCAACTTAAGGCATTCTACTACCTATAGTGATCAATGAGGAGGAGATGATTTCAGACGAGATAGAAGAAAGGGAGCCTTTCAACGGAGCACAATTTATTTGTAAGGGTTGCAATTCAATTGTAACTTTCAGATTTTATATGTATGTGCTAGGGTTGTGAACAAGTTGAGTCAACCTCGGGTCATGGCCAAGTTGAGTTTAGCTCACCTATCTCATAATAAGTCCGAACTTAAGCTTGAACTCCAGCCGAACTTGTATCAAGCTCCTGCTTAGCTTGTTGTATCTACTGAATGCTCAAGCTCGACTTGTGAGCTTGTGTTTTTCTCTAAATTTTTTAAACTATTAACCGCAATGAAGCGAGAAAGTTGTGATAGGAGTTTGCAAAAGAATGTATTAGGGGTGGAAGTTATGGTCGGAGCTCATTAGGGAAGTAATCAATAATGAGTAAGTCAGTGGTGGAAGCTCACTAGAGAAGACATCAACAACATGTCGGTGAGGAAGTTGTGGTGGAAGCATACCGGGGAAGACATCGATCACTTGTGACAGAAGCTTATTGACGGGAAGGCATTGACATCTAAGACGAGGAAATTGCGATGGGAGCTCGCTTGAGAAGGCATTGATAGGGCCAAAAATGTTTGAAGAAGAGTACATGGCACTTGTAGGCTTCAATGTCTGGGATTTAACTGAAAGTGGGGGTTGCATGTGATTTAAGATTTATCGATTTAGTCAAGAAGTCTCACGAGCCAAAGAGCTGTCCCATCAAGTTGGAATTCTAGCTAAAAAAATTTAAAAAATAAAGAAAGCTGGAATTCGAGCTCATATAATGTATGAGCTATAATATGAATTTAAGCTGGAGCCCACGGCTTAATAAGCTTGACTCTAGCTTGTTAAAGAGTCATGTTTGAGTCAGCTCGTGTGCTAGCTTAGCTCGCACACCCCTATTATTGGCAATGATCTTAACAACTATAATGGAAATAAATTAGCATTATGGATGATAAAAATCAGACGCAGGAGTGACACCTATCTAATTACAAAAAATATGCTTGGTTATCTGGGCACGCCAATGAGGTTCAACAGATTCTTTATGGGAGGTTAATTGAACAAATGTGAAAGGGTTAATGGTGCATCCATACATGATGTTTTAAATTGTAGGATTTTCTACAATAGATCCATCAGTGCACAAAATCATGCGTACAAATATATGTGCAATGTGCAAACCTTTAATTCTGACAATTATTTGTTTCTTTAAATAAAAGCAAAAATATAAAAAAAAATAACAGATAAATTTGAAGTTTGAAAATCTTATACTTGATTGGAAATGTAGTCTTCATTCAAAATTTTAGCTGTGTTGTATTAAATTGAACAAAAATCAATCAAACAATCAAGCCAATCACTAGTAATTAGAAAATAAGTGCAAGAAAGATAAGCGATCACCAAGTAGAAGAGTCTATACCTCATATTAATGTAAGGAGATAACTTCTCCAAAGTATCAACAACTTCTGGTTTCACCATGAGAAGGTTTGCAGGAATTGCATGTGAAGTCCCATTTCAGTTACTTGAGGGAGAAGAAATGAACCTAATATGAAACAAAGAACCGAAGAAGTGGATGTGATAAGTCGGGTAGCCTAAGAAATGAGAGATGAAGCAGAAGGTTCGAGAGGCCAAGAAGATAGATTTCACTCTATAAAACGTCGCAGTCAGAGTTGAGCGACTTGTCTGTGGTGAAGGAAAATGGGAGGAGAGGAAGAAACCGAAGGGGAAGAAGAAAGAAGGCTCGCTCTTTTCTCATACTGTATAATGAGTCATTGGGTTCATCCATTGTAAAGGAGAAGGAAGAAGATGAATGGAGGAAGAAGGGAAACCATCAAACCCTAACAAAAGAAAGGAGGAGCTTGTTTCATCTGGAGGAAGCATTGAGCGTGGCACTTGTCATTGAAGTTGATGGAGATATTCACGCATGATCGTCGAGCGCCACACACGAGGACGAGGCCAGTTTTTGCAATTGTAGGAGCACTTAGTTGAAAGTTTTGGAGTTTAAATAGGTTTTTCTGCGTGAATTCGAACCTTGCCACTCGGTTTAAATAATTTAGGGCAAGGGAGAGGGGAAGTAAGGTAAAATACTTAATAATTTGAGTTATTATATTTAATTACAATGAAATATTAGAAACTTTATGTTTAATTGATTTCAATCTTATTGTTAATTGTTTTAAGGTAACAATAACAAAAGATTAAAGCATGAAAAGGCGAATTTTGCTGCAGGAAGGAATTCATGTATGAAGTTTAATTTAAATGTTTAATTTTTATTTTTATGAGATTAGGTGTACAAGCAATTTATAGGTTTCTAAGTTAAGTATGATAAAATGTTTAGGAAAATAAATTATGGTATAATATAGAGTAATACAAATGTATGATGCAGCTTAATATTAAAATAAAAAATGGCTAAATTAATTAGTTATATGTTTCATGAAAAAACTAAAAAAAATTGGATGAGTATATAGGTATATGTTTATATGCTTAAAATAATAAATAAATAAATTTTTTTTACATGAATCACCATGTTTATGTTAGGTCTTCAATTTAGAAGAGTCAATGTCAGGACAAATCAAATCAAATTGATTTTCATCGAGGCTAGTACTCATACTTTTAACATATAATAATATTTTATTTCTTTGCAATTATTTTACAGTTGTTGACACTTGCACAAGTTTTATTCTGATTGAGATATTCTTTTATTTATTGGTCACATTATTATGAATTTTTGTAGCCACTTACTAACCTACATTGTATGCTGAATTGAATACGATAAACACATGAATGATTATTTTATGTTGACTGCCTGTTTTGCTTGACTAACTATGATGAAGTCAACCATTTATGATACTAGTAGGGGAACACTAAAGTATTAATGCATGTATATGAAAATGGATATTGATATTGAAATACCCTAATTGATATAAATTTTTAGGTGGTGCTATTGTGACAGTTGTACAAATATAAAATGATATTGATATGCAATTGGTGTAGTAAGATTCTTTGAATGACATCAAATATTTATATTGATTTATTAATAACTTAACTGACATTCAAATTACTTTCTTTTCCCTTGTATTAGTGTAGTCTATGAGTATGAGTATTCACTGACTTGTCAAACTCATTGTTATTCTAAATAATTTTTAGGTTAACTAAATGATTAAAAGATGAACGATATAATGGATAATATTTATAGAGGACACAAAAAACCGATAATAAGGTATATTTAAATACACTGCTTTAATTTATTTAGTGACTCGTTCATTTGTTAATATTTAATTATAGAAAATAAGTTTAAAAAAATAAATTTTCACTGTCCGACCTTCAATACCTGTCTTTGTTAAATCCAAGTCTCAGGCTGGGTCGTGATATTGCATGAAACTTAAAATTCATTTAATCAAAATGGAAATAAAAAAGAATTCAAATAGGACATTTGTTTTTCATGCCTTGGGCTATACATTATTAATAAAAAAATTTGTCTTAATTTTTTATTAAAAAAACTAGAAAAGAAGTCAATAATGCTATCCAAATTAAACAAATTACATGGTATTCTATAGTTACTTCAGTTTGATAACTAAGAAATCTCATAACGACCTTCGCCTAAATAGGAGGTTACCAAATAAAGGAAATTTGAACATAGAAGATCATTAGAAGCTAGTTAAATGATTCATGAATACCATGACATAGAAATCATTAGGAAGCCAAAATGGTAGGGAATTGGAGTTGAGAAAACGCTATGAGGCTTAGGGAATGAGAAATCTTATAGAAATAATGATTACATCCAAACCAGCAATTCAGTTAAATAGAGAGCAAACACACAAAGAGAAGGTTTTGCTGATCGAGTTCAATATGAATCTGTTGATCTTGCGAAATTTAATTTTTGCGAATTGTTTAGTTGATGTCTATTTTGGAAATGTTGGCATAATTGTCATACTTGTTGAGAAATTCATGAATTATCATATTCCTAGATCTTATTTACCACGTTATAAATTGTATTTGTTATCCATCACAATTAATGGACGTGTTTTCATCTCTTCTAATAGCTTTAGAAATAAGATCAGTATAAAAACATCGAAGTCACGCTAATGATATGTTGGTTGTGAATTTTGAGGATTAGAAAAAAAAGAGAAAAGAATACTCAATATTGATTGACAGAACATGATATCAATTCAAATTTGATAATTAATATTTGGAGTAATGCTAGAAACTTTTGATATTTATAACTTGTTAGCATTATCTTGTCAATTGTGAATAGTGTAATTCAACATAAAATGCATGTTATTTTGAAAAAAAAAAAGCTTAGTTCATAAAAATCATAAATAATTTATTAATTATTCAGCATTTTAAGAGAAACAAATGAGCTAAAAGTAAAATAGAAGCAATGCTATGTAAATTGAACATTAGATTATTTAATATACATGAATGCTAATAAACTGCTGCCATGACGCCAAAAAAAAAATGTAAATAATGTCATCATGATTTTGCTAATGCATAAATATTAGAGTAAATTGCTAAACTCTAGGACTGCAACTCAAAATATATGAAATTTTTTGTCTATAATTTTCATATTCATAAAAAATTATAGTCAACACGAGATATCATAAATTAAATTAACTTTGTTTCTTCATTATTGTCATCATCTCCCAAATCATAATATTCTTTACCATTATCATTTTATATGTTCATTTGCAATGTATTTTACCTAGATAAATACTCTCTCTTTTTCTATAAATGAGTATCAATTGTTGTAATTTTTTTCATGGACACAACTATCTCTCGCAACAGCACGCCATGTCAACTTCTTTCCTATCAAACACTAATTCATCCTTTTTATCTGACTCATCATTTTATTTTTCTAACTAACCACTAACTTACAGTTGAAAGACTAGAAGAGTGGTTGAGAACCCCTTTTAATTGAGCGAAAAACAAAGGTTCACTTAACATCTGTAGATTAGCCAAAGGGCATACATAAAATCTATAGCCTAGATCGCAAGAACCTAAACAAATAAGAATTGTAATAGGGAAGAGTGCAGGAATCATAGAGAAAGCCACAAGAAATCTGAAACTACCGGAAAGAAAACAGATGAATCACAAGGAAGCTGATGAAGTCAGAGTTCCCATAACTATCATTCCTGCTTGCAACATTGATCATTTGAATAAAAGCATCCAGCTAGTGGCGGTATTCCCACCGAAGGACTTTCAGAAAACTGAGATAAATGATGTCTAACCTAGAGTTGACTTTTAGATAAAACTGGAAAAGAATAAAAGGAACAGTATTCATAATTCTGATCTTCGTGTCGTGTCATAATGCTGATGATGATGATAGAGGGGTGAATGTATGATCTAAGTTCCAACCCTCTACAGTATCAATTAAAAGTGACCAACCAAGAGGAATGAATATATAAGATTATTTTTTGGAAACAGAATTCTATTTGCTGATTGCTTGATTTGGCTTTCTACGTTTGTTTATATGGACTAATGTGATGCTTGATTCTTGAAGGGAATTGATTGGTGCTTGATATAAACATTCTTAGTGCTTAAGTACTTATATGCAAGTAATATTCTAAGTGTGGAACTTCCTGGAGAACAATTTTAATTTTTTTAATATGGTTTGCATCACTCCTGTCTGCATTGTGTTAATAGGCACCCTATCATGTTTGGCTATAAAAGCTCATGGAAATCATGCAAAAAATTAGAAATATTTACTTTTCCTTATTTGTTTTTTCCTTGCAACGACATTCTGTATTTGTATTCTTTGGGCAGGTAAATGCTTCTGTCCTGAGAAATGGTGCATTCGTGAGGCAAACGTTTGGTGAAGGAGTGGATTCACTTGGACTTACTTACTGGTTGGCCTTGAAGCTTGTTTTTTTCAGCCTTGAAAATTTCTAATTTTCAGCTATTCATTTTTTTGATAGATATATAAACTTTCTCATGGTGGTTTCTAGTGAACAGTTTGTTTGCCACAACATTTCTGTTTGATTATTTAGAAAATTGTTGGTTACTACAGTGTGCACTGTGGAAATCTTGGACATCTTTTTTTGTCTGGGCTGCGTGGCTTGATATGATAGTTTTGATTTTAGGTCATGTGATTTCATATGTGAAACTGATATTGAGAGCCTACAAAACCTTAGGGCTGGTTTGGGGTATTTGCAACTATTTATAAAGCTTTGAAAAAAAAGAAAATATTTATAGAACTGTGAATTTTTTGTCCAAAGCTCCTTTTTTTTAAGGTGATAGAATTATAAAATTTTAAATCAAGAAACTATGGAATGTAGCAGTGTCATTAGATTTAGGATTATGAGCTCTATCATGCAAGGCTATTCTAGATGGCAAATTTTTCTGAAATGTTGCTGAAAATCTGTTAGCTTAACTCAAATAGGGTAGCAATATGGAAAACGAAGTGATAGAAAGTGGTCCCATATTGATCCTTAATTTGTTGTTTAAATGGAGTATTTTGCTCTTGATTTTACTTTCTTCGTTAAAGTCTTAATTGTAACTATTTAATTTATTAAAATTTACATTTATAATGTTTCTAAAATGAACATTTATTACAAATATTTTTTTTGAAGAGCTGTTTGGCATAGACAATGGCTTGCTCTGCCTTTAGCGGAGAAAGGTAATGTTTGACTACTTTAATACGCCTTTTTGTTGACCAAAGTATCTACTCCATAACTAAGTTCTTGCAAATATGATGAAAATAGTTAATGACCGTTGTGACACCATACAAATCGTGTCTAGATTGACTTTAGTGCAACCTAAATCATTCAATGATGCTCTTTTAACAAAATGGAACGTCGTAGCATGTCTGAAGAACCAAAAATACCTATGGATCTTAATATGTTTGATCAAATATGATGAAGTTGAAAAGCAGTAATTTTATGCATAGATCAAAGACATTATCTCGAGTATTGTCAAAATCATTCGAATGTCACCCGTTTGTAAAATATATTGCTTTGATGTATCTGGAGCATTATCTAAGAGGGATTTTTGCAACTAATTTGATTGAGTGTAATGAAAATAATGGTTTATCCATGCAATGTCACATGAATCATAGTCGAAACACCCCGATACCCATCAAAATGGTTGAAATGTTGATAGATCCAAAACATTCAATTAGGAAGATATCTGTTGGGTAATGTGGAGACCTGGTCCACCTCGATTTAATTAACCTCCTAATTAAAAATCTCACCTATCTACTTTCCCACCTACCGCTCACCTACCACATCCCACCTACCGCTCAGCTACCGCTCACCTACCACATCCCACCAACCGCTCACCTACCTCTCATCTACCGCTCTCATGGTTTCTTTAAATACAGCCTCTTTTGGCTTAAAAGAGAAGCCAAGCCAAGCCTTCTTGAGAGATAAGAGAAAGAGATGAAGAGAAAGAGGAAGTGAGAGAAGAAAATAAAGATTTTCTTGTAAACGTTGTGTAATTTCTCGAAAGAATAAAATCCTTTGCAGCTCCGTGGACGTAGACAAATTTGCCGAACCACGTAAATTTGTGTCGCTCTGGTATTTTTCTGCATGCAATTTTACTCGTTCCATTTGTCGCTTTATTGCCTTCGTTTTTCACAACTAGTATCAGAGCTTGGGTTCGAAGTGATGACATCGGTGATCGAGAAGTTCAATGACATATTTTGCTTATTGGAGAATGCAGATAGAGGACTACCTCTATGGAAAGAAATTTTATCTTTCGTTATTGGGAAAATGACCAGAAAAGATGAACGAGGCAGAATGAAATCTATTGGATCGACGAGTTTTGGGGGTTATACGATTAACCCTATCGAGATCGGTTGCCCACAACGTTATCAAGGAGAGGACTACTGCAGATTCATGGCGGTTTTATCTGGTATGTATAAAAAGTCATCGACGAATAACAAGAAGCATCTGATGAAAAATTTATTCACTTTAAAGATGGTGGAAGGTGTGTCTTTTGCTCAACACCTAAATGATTTCAACACAATCACAAATCAGTTGCCGTCTGTTGAAATTGATTTTGATGATGAGATACGTGTGTTGATATTGTTGTCTTTATTGCTAAATAGCCGGGAAGCCATAATGATGACAATTAGTAGTTTTGCAGGTAAATTTAAGCTGAAATATGATGATATTCGTGATTTGATTTTGGATGAGGAGGCGCACAAGAAGGATTCTGGCGAGGCCTCATGTTCAAGTTTGGCGTTGAATTATGATTCCAGAGGGAGATCGCATGACAGAAACTCAAACAGAGGAAAATCAAAATCAAAGTCTGGTCAGCAGACAACCTGGTGGAATTGTGGCAAAACTGAACACATAAAAAGGAACTGCAGAAATCCTAAGAAGGAGAATGATGACGCTAATGTTGTAACTGAAGAAATACAGAATAGACTATTTATGACAGTGCACAGTTCTGTCGATGACTGGATACTGAATTTAGGGGTTTCCTTCCATACATCTTCTCGTGAGGAGTTAATGCGAAATTATGTTGCAGGTAACTTTAGAAAGATATATCTGGCTGATGTAAAAGCTCTGGACGTGTTGGAAATGGGAGACGTTGATATTGCACTCTCTAACAAGAACAAATGAACTTTGCAAAAAGTCAGGCACGTTCCTGAGTTAAAGAAAAACCTCATCTCTGTTGGGCAGCTCAATGAGGGTGGTCATTCGGTAGTGTTCTCGGATAGCACCTGGAAGGTTACCAAAGGAGCATTAGTACTGGCTCCGGGTAAGAAAACTGACATACTATATATGACTACAGGTATACTCAGGAGTGAACACATGAGTCAAAGGTGTATTATGAGAAAACAAAAGAAGGTCAATTTCTTGAAAAGTGGCAGAACGCCAAATTAAGGAAAGCCAGACTTTATATACACAAATGGTGGAGAACCACAGAGTTATGAAGAAATCTTGCAAGATGAGGATTCAAGCAAGTGGAAGCTGACCAAGGAGGAGACGAATTCACTGTCAGAGAATCAGACTTGGGAGCTGACATAACTTCCACTAAGGAAGAAGGAATTGCAAAAAAGTGAGTGTGTTGCTCATGCAGTGGGTGTTATAAACAGATACATGAGTAACCCATGAAAGAGCTTGGTGATACAAGACTACGTTGACGGTGATATATCAACTGAGGGTGTTACTCGTGAGAAGCTGAGGTTGTGCTCAACTTCAGTTGGTATTCTGGCATGAAGACATGAGCTTTGAGTTGCAGGGTGGAGGATATCATGTTTGAGGAAAATGTCAGTACAGATAGTAGATGATGCAGCCAGTAGGTGATTCAGCCAGTGTCTCAGTCTCCAAGTGGGAGAATCGTTGAGTAATGTGGAGACCTGATCCACCGCAATTTAATTAAGAATCTCACCTACCTACTTTCACACCTACCGCTCACCTACCACACCACACCTACCGCTCGCATGGTTTATATACCTCTTTTGGCTTAAAGGAGAAGTCAAGCCAAGCAAGGCCAAACCAAGTCCTCTTGAGAGCTAAGAGAACGAGAGGAAGAGAGAGAGAAAGGAAGAGAGAGAAGAANNTCGTTGAGTAATGTGGAGACCTGATCCACCGCAATTTAATTAAGAATCTCACCTACCTACTTTCACACCTACCGCTCACCTACCACACCACACCTGCCGCTCGCATGGTTTATATACGTCTTTTGGCTTAAAGGAGAAGCCAAGCCAAGCAAGGCCAAACCAAGTC
Source organism: Phalaenopsis aphrodite (assembly GCA_003013225.1). NCBI lineage: Eukaryota > Viridiplantae > Streptophyta > Magnoliopsida > Asparagales > Orchidaceae > Phalaenopsis > Phalaenopsis aphrodite. Next base: position 68,897 of record NEWO01001248.1, read on the forward strand.
CTCTTGAGAGCTAAGAGAAAAAGAGGAAGAGAGAGAAGAAAATAGAGATTTTCTTGTAAACGTCGAGGCGCTTGACGCTGTAATCCCTCGAAGAAATAAAATCCTCTGCAGCTCCGTGGACGTAGGCAAATTTGTCGAACCACGTAAATCTGTGTCGCTCTAGTGTTTTTCTGCGTGCAATTTTACTCCTATTTTTCGCTTTATTGCCATTGTTTTTCACAACATTACCCATGTTGCATGTGCTGTTGTATGAGAAAAATTTTATCGACGGAGCAGCCAATTTAACAGATGAAATATAATTTATATTTTAATTTTTTATATAACTTCTATTTTATTAGAAAAATAAACAAAATCTCACAACAATCTCACGTTGCAGACTTCAACCCCCCTTTCCGTGTCCCCCCATCAGATTTGCTATAAATAAATAAAAAAATGGAAAAATTAAACTCTAGACCTTTGTCCTTCATTCACAACCTTTAATTGCATCGAATGAAGGAGAAAGCTTGTACACGTGACTTGCCGATTTTGGTAACTCTTGCCAATGAGTGGCTCTCAGTTTGCTGCACACATTTTGTCCTCTACGCAGAAGCATGGTGATACAACCCTTTTCATGCTTTCTCTGACTTCCTTAACAATCTGTGGTATTATAATTCTCCAATCTTGTATGTATTTTATCATCAAAATTCCTTTTCTTAATCAATCATTGAAATAAGTGAGACAACTTGTCATTTTATATGATCTTTCTCAAGTTTTTTTTTTTTTTTTAATTTGGGCTTTCATTTCATATTGACGTAAGAGATTTGCCTTGTTCTCCAATATAAATTAGTATTTTTTTATTTCTGTTTCATTGTATTCTATTCTTTGATTTGTATCTATGACCCATTTTCTTAGCACCAAGACATGAAAAACATTATTGATATTATGTGTGTATGCAGCCATTGCTTATCCGTAGGCAATTTAATTAATCCTTCCATTTATTGCAAGCGATCATATGTATCTAGGACTTCTTTTTTGGCCCAATGATACTCTTGGTAGGTTTAATCTTCAAAATTACATGATACCCAACTCCAAACTCTACAATTCTATGTTTTGAGTCATAATGTTTTTACTAATAATCCCGAGTAGTTTATAAATTTTTTTTCTAGATTTATCAATGAATTTTAAACCCATCTATTGTCTTTCTCCAACTTTTATCGGTGTTTTGTATTTGCTTCCATATATTGTTTTATAGGGTGATGTTTCAGTACTTAATTGATAACTGTTACATGCAAATTCAATCATGAGCATGATACCAGAGTTATCGAAAAATAGCAATTGCAACTTTTATTATTGAAAAGTAAATCGGGGTTATAACCAACACATGCTGAAATAGGGAAGACACAACACGGGCACCCAACTAGTGCTTGGTTCAAAGGCGGTGGGAAGGCTGCAGTATGGGGATTGTGATTGGAAAAACAAAGGATATTGCAGTGGCTTGGCGGTCAAAAACAACAGGTTGGAAGGCTTGGCGGCAATGGACAAGTAAAGGAACAATAAGTTGGAAAAGGCTTGTGGTAAAGGAACAATAGGTTGGAAGGTATGCGGCAATTGAACACTAGGTTGGAATGCTTGCGACAAAGGAGCAACAGGCTGAGCAGGCTGACGATAAAGGAATAACAGGCTGTAAGGCTTGAGACAAAGGAAGATGAGGTGGGAGGGCTTGACGGTGAAGGACAACAGGTTAGGAGCTGATGGTTGGGGATGCCGAGAATGATATATTAGCACCACGTGAGGACGAGTTGCAACCAAAATACCTTTTCACCTTTGGATAGAACCCTAGAGGGGAAGAACTTGACGCCGACAACTGCCTTGACAAAAAATTGAGTAGAAAAATGCCTTAAAACACAACAGATAATACACACACACACTTATTGTAAAGATGAGTGGGACTAGCTCCGAATAGAAGGGAACTCAGTGATTCGAAAAACTGATCGGTCCCTCCTTGGCTAGGACCAAATCGATTCTGCGTGAATTTTGTCGCATGTGTGGTAGAAGGCGGCTAGTGTCAGTCTCCTTGGGATGGGGAGCTTCGGCCTCATCTGTCGAAGCATTTTGATCCTCGTAATATGGAGTTAGTCTGCCACGTTGAATGTAGTTGAGATGTTGTATTCCCTTGGTAAATCAATCTTGGAAGCGTCATCATTCAACTTCTTGAGGATTCTGAATGGTCCGTCTGTTCTGGGTTTGAGTTTTCCCAACAATCTTAGGGAAAATCTCTCTTTATTTAGTATGATCCACACTAGATCTCCCTTTTGAGAGGTCACATTCTTCCTTGATTTATTAGTGCACGCTTGATACTTGTGATTTTATTTGACAATCTCTTTCCTAACTTGTTTGTCTAGCTTTTGAGTTTTCTGTACTCTTGCCTCCACATCCGCACTAACCTCTGTTGTAGGGAGATCTGGTACTAATTGAAGCGGCATGAGCGGATTGTATCCATATACAAAAAAAAACATGGCTCTGAAGACTTGAGAGGGCAATACAGAGCAGTACCACACCTTTGCCTTTTTTACTCTTTTTATACAAGTTATTTTACTTTTTTTCCCCTAGGAACTAAATAGAGCTAACCATTTTTGTGCTCAATGGGTTCTTTCACATAGTTTTGTCTTACTTTGGTCTCTGAATTTTCAGAGCTTTTAGTCATCCTCTGAAATGATAAGGCTTCTTTTGGCCATGCTTGTGTTTTTTTATATATTTTTTTTACTTTCTGCACTCTTTTTTACATTTAATGCAAAATGAACACTTTCAAGGAAAGGTGTGTGCCATGTAGCTTGGCTCACAGATCGTTTGTAGGCAAATTTGGCATGGTATGGCAGCAGGTCCTAGTGCTTGATGTTTTAAAAATAATATTCATCAATATTATATATATATATATATATATATATTATAAAACCCAAAGTCGAATATATTAATAAAATGAAAGGTACATATATTTTGGATGAAAGGACCCAAAATGACACTCTAACCACTCGACAGACAACACACATGTAGAAATACATTTATAAAAAAAAGATTAAAAAGTAGACAGAAAAAGTACGATAATAGTCTGCCATCACTCGCAGGTTCAGTTAGCATGCGAAAGATCCAATTTAGCCTTGCCCGTGCCTCTGGTTCTAGTACGGGAGCTAGCTAACAAATTGTTAAGTTTGCTGCCATTACCTGAAACAACTAATGTATCATCTATCAAGTTTGGTTATAGGCCTCCATTCTTCTTCTTGTTCCTAGATGTATAAAGCTGTCATTTTTCATCTGAGGATTGATTCATCTAATCAGTGGATTAGTCCAAAGGTCTAAGTTGTTGCACATCATGAGTAAGTGTGCCAAGAAACAATGACAACTTGTTTGTTTCTATGAAGCGGAATAACAGTAGAAATATTGCCACCCGTTACATCAAAATGATAAGTTATAGGGCAGGTGAAGTCTGAAAAATCTCTACCGCCCCACACGAAAGGAGGTTCCATAGACGCGGAACCTATATCATGATTGTGTGGTGGCTGAAAGGTTGACATATTACCTGCAAAGATAATAACATCTTCAGGAGTATCCTTCTGAGGATCAATAGTATCATTAACTTGGAGCAAATCAGGAAGAGGGGGAATTGTCGCCTCTGGCTGAGCACTTTGTTTCTTGGTCTGAGATGAGTGTGTAGATGGTGACACTGAGAACTGGACGAGCAATACGAAGGGAAATGATCATTCACAAGCTTTTGCCAACAGCCATGGTGTTTTGTGCGTAACCAAATTTCCTCAGAAGCAATTAAAGTGATGTTCCATTCAACAAGTACCCTGGCTTTAGAGGGACGAGAAAAATTAAAATTAGGAATATCCGTTTTGAGTGACTTACCATAGACTGAAGCAATAGAGTACAACAATTTTTTAGTAAAAGATTGAAATTTCAGGCTAGAAAAACGAATCCAGATCAGAATGATTGGTGGCTTCGTCTGTGGATCAAAATCCACCGACCATTTCAAAAACTGCATAGCTCTGGTATCATTCAAGATTAATTTTTTAGCTAATAAGTGTGTGTAATTCTCTTTATTATTAAGTTGAATGAGGATGTGTCTTCCATCTAAAAGTTTAATTTTTCAATCTCCAACTAGGTGCATAAGCTAAAATTTCTTGCGAATAAGCTCCATTTTGGGATGACCATAAAGAAATTTTCTGACTAAATTCAGACAACAGGAGGAAGCAAGCTGATTATATTCAGATTCCGTAAAAAATATAACTGACTTCCCATTATTCCTACCAAGTTTCTTGATGTCCTCCTCCTACTAAAAGGAGGGAAAGAGCACGATGTAAAAGTAACTGAAGCGTGGACACCTGCAAGGGCAGCAACATACGATATGTTCGAAGCCATCACCAAAAGAGGGAGGCGCAGCGATAAGACATCAAATTAACAATGAACGGAAGAGCAAAAGCCGAAAGAGGTATCAACGATACCCCCATCCAAGTTGAGCAGGGGGCAGAAACTCTCTGCTTCAAGCCCAAGGTAGGAGGAGCCTGTGCCCAAGAGCTTTTTTCAAAACAATGAAGGACTACGAGAGAACCAGACCTTCCAAACGGGGACGAAAGCTTGTGGGGAGAAACAAAAACGAAAACTGCGACGACGACGGACTGCGGCGAGCGAAATAAACCTTCCAATCGGCGACGATGACTAAGGACTGCGGGCAGACACAGTGAGACAGACCAGAGGAAAGGATCGAGCACAAGGATGCGTTAAGACACTCTAACAGACACTCGGGTTTGCCATGAGGCGAAACCCTAGCAGAATCGAGCACGGGAGAAGTCGCCATTTTTATAGATACATGTATATATTTATTAGAAAGCCCAAAGACTAATATATTAAATAGAAAAAAAGATACATATACAATGTGTGGAAGGGTCCAAACATGACACCTTGACCACACAATAACCACAAATGGTTCTAAAATTAGAAAATACAGAAATGTACATGAGAGACTTAAAGAAAAATCCTAGAAGTGTCGAAGTACATAGTGTCAGGTGACTAGAGAGTGACCCAATTTGGTCTTGCCTCTGCCTCTAGTTCTAGGGATGAGCCAACTAATAAATTGGTAAGATGAGTGGCAGTGCCAGTAGTAACAAATGTATTATCCAATAAGTTCCCGAGCTCGAGTCGGCCTCCATTCTTCTTTCTCCTGGAATAGACATGTCATTCCTCATTCGAAGATTGACTCATTTAATCAGTGGATTGGTCTAAAGTGTGTCGGACATGTGGAAGTTGTCGAACATTAGAAACAATTACATGTTATACCGACTGATATTGTATTTGTTCAAAAGAGCACACTCGTGTGTTTTGGCATGTAGGTGAGCCTTCGTCAATAACAGTCAGTGGTATAAGCACGATTGGATTTGTAGTTGTAGTATGGTGTACTTCGTCAGAAACCGCGGTGTTGGAAAGATGATCTGGTTGCATCTTCTCAACATGGATGATAGGTGGCTGATCTTTAGCGATATTCAACCTTAGATGAGGATGCAAGCGATAGCAAATAGTAGAATTGTGAACAAACATACTGCAATGAGAGCAATAAGGAGGGTGTGGTTCGATTTCAACATTTTGCCAATACCCGTTGTGGGTGGTTCCAATCCATACCTCATCTGGAGCTGGTTGAGTAATATCCCTATCAACTAACACATAAGCCACAAAGGGATTGGTGACAGTAAGCGTAGAACTATCAACCTTGAGAGACTAACCGTAAGCAGTTACCAAGGTGTAGAGAATTTTCAAGTTGAACATGTGTAATATTAACCCCAAAAACTTTATCCAAACAGGAATGATAGGGGACTCCGCTTTTGGATCAAAATGAATAATCCACTTCAAAATTTTCATATAACAATTGTCGATTAACTTTTCGAGAAAAAATGCGAGTGTAATCGACATCGTGAGATAACTGAATCAGTATGTGTTGACCGTCAATTAAACAAATATTCTAATTTCCCAACAGCTTCATAGCATCAAATTATTTTCGAATAATCTCAAGTTTTGAGTGATCATAAAGAAATTTCCCAACTAGAGCAAAACACTAAGAAGATGCGAGAGTACTGGTTTCAACCTCTGTGAGAATAAAACCATGCTTCCAATTTTTTTTTCCGAGTTTATTAATGAATGTGTGATCACTACCATCTTCAAGAGCCTCGTGGAAAGATTGTGGAACATTACAAGATTTACCTATATGAAAACCAATCTTTGAAGGAGTAGAGAGACCGCCGACATGTGCAGTGGCATAGGAACAGGTAGTCGATGTCATCTCTGCCGACGAGATGGTGTCTGTCGGGAATCGCAATACAGCTAGTAGAGCCCGCTGCCGCTGCCGACGCCATTTGTCGAAAAATATGTATATATATATATATATATTGAAAAGACAAAATTCATTGATAAAAAAAAGATAATACAAATGTTTTAGTGAGTGGGTATAAAGAGCTCACTCATAGAGACTAGAAACATATTCCCCAAAAAATAAAACAAAAAGAAACAACTCCTAATCATGGTGGGTATTACCTCTTCCCTTTCCCTTGATTTAGGGAGGAAGTCCAGTAACATACTGGGATGTGGGCTTCCACCCGAAACAATAATACAGTCATCTTGAGTGTTACTGGGATATGATATTCCTTTCTTCTTCTTCTTCCTAGATTTGTAAACCTGTCAATCATCTGCCAGAGGTAGTCCCGTGTGAACAATAGGTGGATCTTCGATGGAGGTACACTGCTGATCTGACTCAGCCTACAACACACCTTGATTCTGACACTTCTCTATAACTTGAGTACCCTCTTCTCTCGCAATAGGTGGTTCCAAGACACTTCGGCTAACATGTGCTATAACAAAATTCGTAGAATTTGCAATCTGAGGAAAAGCTGCCTCAACAACAGTAGGCGGAAGCTGGTGGTTTGGTTGGTGAGGAGTAGCCTTATGATTCAGATTTTCATTCAACATTTCTAGAAGATTCATAGTGTTTGGCATATTTTCCTCCACATGGATGATATTGTTAGGACCTGCCGATCTCAAATGTGAGTGAAGCCTGAAGCATTTGACAGGGGTGTGCCCAAACTGCTGATCTGACTCAGCCTACAACATACCTTGATCCTGACACTCATCTATAACTTGAGTACCCTCTTCTCTCGCAATAGGTGGTTCCAAAACACTTCAGCTAACATGTGCTACAACAAAATTCGTAAAATTTGCAATATGAGGAAGAGCCTCTATAGGTGGTTCAATCTTGTTGGGATCTCCATATATACTTTTTCCTTAAGGCCTCTATTCAAAAATGCATTCTTGATATAAAGTTGATGCACTTCCCACTTTTTTTTCACTATTAAGGAAATCAGAACTCTTATGGTATTTAATTGGCCACTAGTGCAAAGGTCTCTTAAAAGTCTATTCCATAGGGCTATGTGAAACCTTTGGCCACCAACTTTACGTTATACCTCAGAATGCTCCTATTTGTTTTATACTTGACATTGAACATCCATTTGCTCTCAAGAACTTATTCATTTGGAGTAAGTTTTGTAAAGGTCCATGTGCCATTTAAATCAAGTGTTTGAATCTCCTCTTCAACTGCCTTTTTTCATTCTGGACTTTCAAGTGTTTCATGAATAGACTTGGGTATCTGCACACTATCATGATTGGTTGCAAAAATTTTTTAAGGTAGTGATAACCTCTCATAGGTAGCATACTCCTGGATGGGATAATTTATACAACTTTTCCCGTCTTCTCCACCGTATTCCATTTCCCTTGGAAATTCAGAGATGTGTGACTTCAGGTTTGGTTGTGAACAACCTGTGATTTCTTATTATCTTTATCCTACTTAGTGGATTTCTTTGTCCTAGTATACACACACAGTTCCTTGGGAATTCTATTATTTTCAATCTTAAGTTGGATGTTCTCAAGTTGTGAAACTTGCGAAACAATGGTCAGACATAAGTAGAATATGTTGTGATGACTCTAGATTAGTATGAGTATCTAGAATACTGTCACAATTCTAATATTCACCTAACCTCTCCCTTGAATATTGTAGTTGGGGTAGTATGGTTGGTTTTCAAAGAATGTCACATTCATGGAGTTAGAATAATGCTTGTGCTTCTTTTTGTTAGAAGCATACATGAGGAAGATGCATTTGATAGATTTTATGTCAAGCTTTTTCTGGTTTGGTTGGTGAATGTGAATAAAAGAGACAATTAAATATTTTTAGTGGAATGTTGGATGAGAAGACTCCGACGAGGGTATTTTTCCATCATAATATCAAGAAGGGCATTGAATCGAAGGACTCTGCTTGGCATTGTATTAATGAAATGCTTGTGATCATGATCTCCCCCCAAAAAAAATTTTGGAAACTGTGAGAAAATATTATCGACCTAGATAGTTCAAGGAGATGTCAATTCTTTCTCTCAGGTATTCCATTTTATTGTGAGTTCTAACATAAAAACTCATATGGATGATATTATTTTTTTGCATTGTAGGTTCCAAGGATATAGTTGATGTATTCTTTCACATTATCAGTTTTGAGATTATAAATTTTGCATTGGAAATGAGAATTAAGCGTGTTATTAAAGGATTGAAAGATTCGTACAGTTTCAGATTTCTCCTTCTTGAGAAATATCCAACTGATTCTAGTGTAATCATCAAAAAAGAGAAACAATCTGACACCATTGACGGGCTTCAATTTGAAGCTCCCCAAATGTCAATATGAATGATCGAGAAAAGATGTGCTGGTTTGTATTATGATAGAGGATAAACATGACAAGTTTTTTTAGTCTATTAGTAGGTTTTAGATTGGTAAAACTTTGGTTTTTTATTAATAAAGAGATGAGGGTATAATTTTGTAACATGATGAAAGTTGGGATGACTTAAATGACTATGCCATAATGGAACTCGACACTCAATAGACTTAAACACAGCAGACTCATGAACGCACGACTAGGATAGTGGAGAAAGCACCAGTGTTAAAAGAATGACTATCCTTAGCAAGTGTAGACATTGTTGCAATTCAACACTGTCAATCACCTTCCCCGAAGCAACCATTAAATTCACAAGAGTTAGAATGAAATTTATTAAAACAGTTCAAGTCATGACTAAGTTTGCTAATAAAAGGTAAGTTGCAATCTAATTGGGGAACATATAAAACAAAAGAAAACAACATATCTTTAGAGATTTTCACTTCTCTTCTCCGAAATATTCTAGAGTGAGGTCCATACATCTGCAAGTTTAACAAATTTTAAAGTGGTAAACTATTGGTCGTTGGTGAAAGCATATATGTTTCCAGTCATGTGATTCAAAACACCTGAGTTTATTATCCAAGGTTAAAATCTTCCATTGTTAGCGAAATATGAGGAGGATATGATATCTTGTTGTGTCATCAAGCTATTAGGCGACACAGTTGTGCTAGATATAAGTTTTTTCAACACCTCCAACTATTTCTTGATGAAGGGACTAGAGTCAGCCAACCCTTCAGAGGAAGTAACGACAGAAGCCTTGTTGTCATGGTTTTTCCTTTTTCAGGTTTCTAACCTGCAGACTTTCCATGCAGTTTCCAACACTTGTCTTTTCCGTGATCATGTTTCTTGCAATGTTCACACAAGGGACGATTTTTCTTTGGCTTTGACTGATGGGAGGAGTTGTGTGTGTGCAGGACGGAGCTTTCAGTGTTAGATGAATCCACACTTCCTACCATTATGAGTTTCTTCCTTCTTTCTTCTCTTCTCACTTCAGTAAAGGCTTCCCTAGTGGTAGGGAAAGGCTTCATCCCCTTGATTATTCCCATGACCCCATCTAAGTTTTTATTTAAACCCAATAAGAACTTGATTCTCAACTTCTTCTCCACTATTATTTTGTACGTCATAGCAACTTGAGGCACTTCCATGTATAAATATACATATCTAAATATAGCCATTACTTTGTAAGGTATTGAGTCACACTCAACCCTTCATGTCAGAGCTCATGCAGTTGTCTCAATCTCAAACAATATTGCAATATATTCATTATTGGAATAAGTCTCATGAGTTGCTTCCCAAATCTTCCATGCTATCTTATAAGGCAAGAAATTTCTTCAACCTCTGTGGTCATTAAATTGATCAACCAAGATATGACCATATGATTCTGGATCTTCCATGAGCGATGATTAGGAGTTGTGAACTCAGAGACTGCCTTTTCAAATGAGATGTTCTTCTTTATTTTTTTCACAAATATACATAAACGCGAGTTGAAACCATCAGAAGAAGTTATGACCATTGAGTTCATGAGTTTTGATAAAGCGAGAGATTTATGAGGCTGTTTGAACATAATTTCTTGTTTTTGATTCATAACTAACCTCCATAGTAGAGCTAGACATCTTGATGTTGTACTTTGTCATAAGCCCTATGCATGTTTTTAGTTAGAAAGAATTCATGGCTTATTGTGCTACTTGCTTGAATGCGAACAACTGAAAGTCTGGCAGGCTTTTTACAACTTCTCTGTATGCTCGGGAAGGTCCAGTTGGGTCACCGGAGGGAGGTTTTAGTGGGCTGACTAGCGGTTTGATCCAACAGCTGCAGGGGATCTGATCCTGGCTATAGAAAATCTTGTCCAACAGGAGATCTGTTTGGGACAGGCGGCTGTAGGAGATCTGATCCAACGGGAGACAACTGTTGTAGGTGCTCTGAAGTTCCAAGGGAAGTTCTGCTAGGGACAGAGTTCCTGTAGGGGGAAGCCTGCAGGAAAAGGAAGGGAAACTCGTAGGAAACAAGAAACTGATAATAGAGAATAAAACTAAATTAGGAAACTCGGAATTCCACGTACACACCAAATTGCATCATTGTGGATCACTCGTTTCACAATCCAAATTAACATAATTCACTCTCATTGTAGTTCTCATTTAACAAAATCCACTCTAATTGTAGTTCTCATTTATACACTTGCTCCATCTTGAGAGCTCAAATAATGTAGCCGCTTTGGCACTCACACTTTTTGTCATGATTTCTACATGTCGTAGTATGCACTTTGGGACTATTTTGTGATCATTTGCTTTCATCTCTCTCGCATGTGATTGCCTTTCTAACTTTATTGTTTCTTTTGATTAGCATATCCTGTGAAGGATCTAGCACATCTCCATCTTACATCTAGTGAGTAGGTTTCATGCTCATGCAATTGTTTCTCACCTTCTGTGAACTAGGCACAGCGTCTGTAGTCCCTTTTATCGCTTATTATATTAAGTCATTTTATTATAATATCTTCGATTATGGTGATCTTAACACTCTTGCATACTGTTCCAATTATTCATGAGTATTATAATCTCTATAGCGATTCTTTTGATGGACATCATTTTAGCAAGAGTTAGCTAATAATAAAGATGACCCATAGTTCTTATTCAGTATATTCTTTTTATGGGATTCCTTTGATTCGCTTTGATAAAGTAGTTCATGGGTTACCCCAAGGAGTGTAAACAAGTTAAGTTGAGTATGTGTTTGATATTACCACTATCCACTATTCTGTATGATTATAATTAGCTTCAAGCACACCCATGAGAGATTTTGTGTTGATGTTACCACTATCCACAATGTGGAGATATTACCGTGTCTATGAAGTTCGAGTTGCCCAACTTTGAAGTAGCCATGTTTATCACTGTGCTTTATTGTTTTTCCGGCCTTCTTTTTATTAGCTGATTCATTGATGACTAAAGATGAACTGTGAAAACTAGGAACTAATCTTATGGATTAGTAGGGCTGTTGATCGCCAGGGAAGCATTTTTGACATTTCAATAGAGTTGATGCAATACCTTCCATTTTGGCTGATTCTTTAGCCAAATCATCTAACAGAAGTCTACTTTCTTATAGACCTTTGGCAATGAGTCAAAGCTTTAATTGTATTGAACTGAACCAATTTTTGTGGTCTTTAGGCACATATTGATTTTTGCCCAATTTTTTTTAACTTTTTAGTTTTATTTATTTAGGCTGCCTTACCTTTTTTTTGCTAAATTATGTTTGAAGTTGAATATTTTGATAGGATTAGATTTAGTTTCACTTAATATTTAACTTGGTTTTCAATATAGGCTTTATTTTGGTGTTTTATAAATAGGGATTTATGGCTTGTATTTGGATTTTTGATAATTGACTACTGGCTAATAGATTAATGATAATATTCTCGAGGTTTATTTGACTCTTCTTTTTTATCGTAGTTATGTACATGGATTGCTCTGTGCTGTGTATTTGCAGTTTCTCGCTTTCAATAATTGAGTGTTTTTTCTTGATCCAAATATTATTTGATTCTCTCTTATTTTATCTTTCCAGGCTAACGAAGGAGCAAACAAATCAACAAAGTAAGGATGTTCAAGAGTTGAAATCTTGTATGTCTATTATTGCAGAAAATGGACTTGAGGCTGATTCAATAAAAATGGATTCAAATTTATTCTGTATGGACAATGCTGCAGAGAATAGCTCACATTTTGATATTGCAAATAAAACACTTTTTCTATTTGAGGAAGTGGATGTTGTTTTTGATGAAGATCATGGCTTTATTTCTACTATATTTAAACTTGCAGAAACAACGAAAAGGCCCATTATTCTAACAAGCAATTGTAAGTGCTTATCAACCTCTATGTAATTATACCACTTTTTATTGAAGTCTCTTTATAGTTAATAAATTTCTGCACATTGTAGCCAAGCGACTTGTATTACCGCATAAATCAAATCGACTGGTCTTAGACTTTAAAGTTCCATCATCCAGTGAACTACTTTACCATGCATCCATGGTAATTGATATATGAGGTTTCAATTATATTATGCATACGTCATGTACTTAGAAAAAATACTATCCTCATCGGGGTCAACAAGCTGATTTTCTTTTTATTTCCTTAGGTTTGTGCCTTAGAGAAGGTTCATGTGTCCTGCGGCCTTCTTGAGCACATAATCAAGGCTTGTTTGGGTGATATTAGAAGAATACTCATGCTTCTGCAGTTTTGGTGCCAGGGATTTCAAGGCATAACTGGTTGGTAACTTCATGTACATCTTAACATCTTTTTCTTTAGATTTTTCCTTTCATGTTATTTTTTAATTTAGAATTTTCATTTTATTTGATGCTGGCACTTCATTGAAAATTTCAATTCCCCACTTTTTTGTAGCTTCGCTTTCTTTGTGAGAGTTCATACCTGTCTTGCATCTGAATACCTCATGCATTTTTCCCACTGAATTTGCGTGAGGTCTGGCCTTTTAAAAAAAAAAACGAGATTCCTCGATGAATGCTGCTACATTGTTGTGGATGTTTGCTTAAAGGCTGTGTTTGGAATTATGAAAAATATATTTATGATCATACCGCTTCTGATTGAGTTATGGCCTTTTTCAAAAGTCTAATAGGCTGCCCTTAATGATATGGGTTAATCCCAATCGACTCATGGCTGATCAAGAAGCCCATTTGTCACTTAGTGAAATTTGTCTACCATCAAATGATGTCTAGCAACTCAATTAAAAGAAAAAAAATGTTATGGTTATGATTTGAACCTATCTAATTGCTTACTAAATATTTTACTTATATTATGCATCGAATTTATAAAATTCTGTTAATTTTCAGTTGACTTGATATTAGTTAAGACATTAGAAATTTGAATTTTGAGGTCAAATTAATGATATTTGTGCTCAACACTATTGCTTAAAATTTTACTTATGCAAGCTTGAGGTTATTTTGATTTGACATAACAGTTATGTGAATCACTATTTTTTAGGATAAATGCATTATATTTTGAAGGCCGACAAAAGCATTAGCGGATAGCTTTTCAAATCAATATAAATCCAAGATATGAATGTTTAATGGCATTATGACACTTTTAAAATTTATTTTGAAACTCTTCCCAAATCAAACCCAAATGCAAAGCACGTGGAATTATGATCAATCAAATCACACACAAACATTAAAAAGATGTACAATATTGTGGAATACAAGATAAATTTAAATATGGAAATTGCTATAGCTTGCTTGCACAAAGTAGATCAATACTTCACCTAGAGTATGGAACACCAAGGATGCACAAAAAATACACAAAAGCGACAATCCAGATGAAGATAATGATGATATAAAGAGATACATGTGAAGAGTGAGTAGTTTGAGTGTCAGTATTTAGATTGATCCATTCACGAGGGCATATGAGCATTTAAGAAATTAGTCACAATAAGAACATTAAATTATATAAAATAATTAATAAAACGTGCAGAAATGAAAGCGCTAAATTTTGGAGTAAAGATAACCTATTTTTGGGATTTCACGAACTCCCCTCTTTCGCTCTTTGAGTCGGTAATGAAATACTTACATACTCTTCCTTGATACAATAAGAGCACCCAGTTCCTTTTATGGCAAGAGCACCCACTCCTTTTATGGCAAGAGCACCAAACTAAATTAAAATTTACACACGTCACTTTTCATGTCTTTAGAGATTTAGCACAAGTAGGCTTTTTAAGTAAAATGTTAAAATCTTCTAAAATTTTGAAGTATTTGGTTGTTACTAGTGATCCTAGGTTATCACTTAACAAATATAAGACACAATTTCTACTATAGATAATTAAAGTTAAATTAATATAAAAAATATTTTTTTGGTCGAGAGAGAGAAAACTCTGAATGGAGGAAATAAGGAGCTTTGGTTTGATGAAGATGTGGATTTTCTTTAATAAAAGTCTCAAAATATTCTAGCTATAGAAGTACTCCTTTCATTATCTCTTTTCTATTTTCATCTCACCACAAGATAAACTATTCAATTTCCTTTAGAAGGTCTCCAAAAAATATTCTAAAAAAGGTATCAACAACTAATCAAATTGGTTGTTACAACCTTAATTTTGCTGCAAAGGATGTTTTGTCACAGGTGTGATAACATATCTCTTAGGCCACTTTCTCTTATGGCTAAGTAGTGGCAGATATAATGAAGGTTTAAAACTATCATGCAGTTAACAACTTAGTGGATTTAACATCGACATGCTTGCTATTTTACGTAAAAAATTTGATGAACTATATGATTTCAATGCAATAGAAATTCAGCTTAAATTCATTAAGTATAATGTTATCGCTATAAACATATATTTAATATAATTAAACAATTTTAGGGGAGAATATGGCCACTTTCTCCTTATCACTCCATGAACTTTACGGTGATCCCTAACTATGTTTCAAAGATGATTTGAGATGGTAATTGTGTGTACTCAATTTTCCTAATGTTGGTTATAGCTTCTCAATTCCTACCTGTGTTTCATTCATTATTGCACTTCTCTAATGCACTGGAATGGTGTATGGCGATATCTTAGCTTGTTGGCATAGACCTGGGACTTTTAGTTATGATGATGGGCATGAATTTTATCTTTCTTCTATATTATCGATATTGTAATTTTCTTAATTGGTTTGGAGGGGGGTTCCATTATGTTATCACCAACATAACCAGTTAGTGCCAACTTTCTTGTGGTTAATTTAATTTATTAGTAAAATCATGGGTGCCATTGTGGACCTTTTTTAGATTTAAGCACCTGAATTAATCATCGCAGACTCTCCTGTGATGGATTCCTTTAGGATGGTATCATTTCTTGAAATTGCATATATTGTGTTAAAAATATAAAAAGCATAAAAGGTTTGCCAATGTGCACTTAGCCAATACAAGATTGTGATCTATCCTCTATAAAAATAGTAAAGAGAACACTGTTATCCTGTACATGTTTCAAAATAAAACTATCATCCAAGACAAGCAGAGCACAAAAGAGAGCTCTCCTGTTACAATCACTAGGAGTATACATAAAGAGAACTTGTCAAAACGATCTTGCCATAGTTTCTCTCCAAGGTAGCTAATAGATGAAGAAACAAGATTGTTCCCAACTATTGTTGGCCACTTCATCATTTATTGACTTTGCATTTCCGCTCCTTTCATCATTATTTTTTCTTATTGATGCTTATATTCATTAGCATAATCTTGGGAGATAACCCAACTTATCCACCAACAATTGAGATTGTGATTACAGGATGTTAATTAGTTTGCTACATTGTTGTCAATTTCTTCATTTATATTTCATTTCCACCATTGTCGTATCTATAGTAGCTTGGTATCCATGCTCGGCCTCTATAACCTGTCTAGTAACACTTTCAAATATAAAATCAATAGCATACTTACTATTCTTTTCACTTTATTAAAATTTGTAGCATATTGCGTATTAAAATTTAGGGATAATTACATACATAGCACCCGAAAGATTGTTATTTAGAAAATCTAGCACCCAGGTGATATTTTTGAACTAGCGAACCGATGTATTTACATGTACCACCATCGAACCATTGGCAATTTGATAAAAAGGAGCAGTACCCCGAGGTAGATCGCCGACCATGGACGAACTCTACCCAATCTGCGTCTGTGTAAACTGCAATGGAACGTGTGGTGTGGCGAAAAAAACAAACAAACATGTGCTTAGTGTGCATTTTAAATAGTGTAGAATGTGGTGAACAACTTGGAGGTGATGCTCATAGGGATCATGCATGAATTGACTATCCCAACTACCTGACATATGTTGAGGCGTGTATGGGCAAAGTGTATGAGTTTCCCCACAAGATGTTGGTAGTGAGCTTTATTTACAGGAATTGCATTGGGAACATCAAGAAGTTTTTTATTGGGGTCAATCGGGAACATCATTGGTTTGCACAGAAGAAAATTATTCTCTGTCAAAAGGTCAATCACATATTTCTGTTGAGACAGATAAATAGAGATGACCGAGCAACTTCCATGCTTATAAAGTACCAGACATATCCCAAGTCCTTCATTTCAAGGGAGATAACAATGATGCCTTTCAGAGACTCCAATACTATGAGAACAATATCGTCAACATAGAAAATAAGGATAACTACCTGGCCGCTGAAGGAATGTCAGAAGAAGAGAGTGGTTCGATTTAGCCTGAGTGAATTCATGGCCTGCCACCACATTTGTGAATTTTATGAACCATGCCCGTGGTGATTGCTTAAATCCATAGAGGAATTTTCGCAGTCTACATACTTGCCTCTAGGAGGCACTGGGGTCAAAGCTTGGAGGAAGAGTCATGTATACCTCGTTTATAAGGTCGCCATTCAGAAACACATTCTTGACATCAAGTTGAAATAAGGGCCAATTCATATTCACTGCAAAGGATAAGAGGAGCCGATTGATGTTTGATTTAGCAATTGGAGCAAATGTCTCATAATCAACTGTGCATTGGTGCATTCAAATGATCCATCAGATTTATACTTGATGCCGAAAATTCATCGACATCCCGTTGCTTTCTCGCCAACAGTTTCCCAACCAATTATGATTTCTCTAAAGTGCATTCATCCCCTCCACGACGACAGCTTTTCAGGTTGGGTTTGCTAAGGCATATTCAATATTAGAGGAAAGCTGATGATTGACCAGGGTCGTAGCAAATGCTCTATAGTTTGACGATAATCTGCGAAAAATAACATAGTTTGACATGAGATAGAGAAAGCATGTCTGATTGCATACCTTACTAGAGGAACTGTCTTCCTCATTTGGAGTAGCAGTACTGGGGGTTGTTGTCTGGAAGTGATTCATGGTCCAGTAAGGGGTTACCGAGCTCCATATTAGGTTCATCAGAATGAGTACGTCGAGTGTAGACTTGGAGAGTTGGAGAATGTGTTCGTGAAATCAAAGGGACAGAGGGCTTCTTGGTGGTAGGAGAAGTGGGTGGAACCAAAGGATCAGAGCGTTCCTCGATGGTATATGATGTGGGGTGAACATCAACAGTGGTAGGGTAATGATAGTGTCTAAGAACTCTAACTCCTCACTTGAGGCTGAGGTAAGAAGTAGGGAACGCTTTCAAAAAAGAGACATCATAACTCACACAGACCTTATTTGTGATAGGGTCTAGGCATTGATACCCTTTTGAGTGGCAGAGTATCCTAGGAAAATACATTTCATGGGCCAGAGATAAAGTTTACTCTGAGTTGAGGTTGTGTTTCGAATAAAGGTTGTGCACCCAAAAAATTTGGGATCTAAAGTGAAGAAGGCTCGATTGCTAGGAAAGCACGGTCTCAAGTTGGCTAAAGGGATACAAAAGTTGTGAATTTTTAAGGGAATATTGGTAAGTGGCGGTAAGATTGACATCATTACAAAAACAATTTTGGACATTAGAGTGAATTATAATGAAGCGAGTGATGTTGATTTTTTCTCTCAGCTACCCCATTTTGTTTATGATTATGAGTACAAGAGCTATGCTGAAGAATGCTCTTACTAATAATTCTTCTAATATAGAGTTAAAGAATTAATGACAACTATCAGTTCAAAGAACTTAAATATGAGTTTTGAATTGGGTCAAAATGAATGTGTGAAAGTTTTTGAAAGTGATAAAAGCTTAAGATTTATATTTGAAAATATAGGTTCATCTTATCAAAGCGTTGTCATTAATCAAAGTAAGAAATCAATGTTTTGTGGTTTAGCTAAGAATGCGAGAGGTCCCCATAAGAGAGACAAAATGCGTGTAATTGTGAGGTGGATGAGGAACACGATGATATTTAGCTAATTGACAGGTTTCATATTTGAAATTAGAAGGATTTTCATTAGTATCAACAAGTACAATTGTTTTAGATATTGAAAACTAAGATTACCCAAACGACGGTGCTATTCAATGAACTGAGATAAACTACAACTACTGGGTGGAGTGCCCTCATTCTCCGTGCTTTTCTCTTGAAAGAAATAAAGCTTGTCAACCCACTTAGCAGTTTCAATTATTCTCCCTGAATGATGATCCTGAAAGACATAGACATCAGAGAAAAAATAAGCATACAATCAATGTCATGTGTCATTTTACTAACAGATAAAATATTATATTTCAGTAGAGGTACATGTTACACAGATTTCAGACTTAGATCTGTTAAAACAAAAGACCCTTTACCAGCATTGGAATTTTGGGGCCCATCAGTAATTTTAACATTATCTTTCCCTGAGCAAGAATATTATGTTAAGAAAGTTTAAGAGCTTCCAATCATGCAGTCCATGACACTTGAATCAATGATCTATAGACTAAAGCGTCAAAAGAAGTGAGTGTCATAGTATTTGTACTTTGACAAACGCGGAGGTAGATGGGTCGGAAGAGAGCGGACTAGATCCAAGCAGCTTGATTAAGTGCTTTATTTAACTTTTAAGATATTTGGAGAATTTTAGATTGTTCTGGGTAGAGGTCGGTTGTACTATATTGGATTAAGACGTTATAGCAAGACCCTTGGTAGTAGAAGATTTAGCCGAGAGATTGGATGCAGGTTTTTCGTAGAGCTTCCAATATTTATCATGAGTGTGGTTGGGTTCGTGATAGTAATCGCAAGTGGAGAGACCCGATCCAATTTTGAGCACTATTAAAAACCAAGGCGGATACTTCGACAGACGGAGTAGATGCATCAAGCATGACAAGGCTTCGACTCTCTTCGCAACGAATCTTAGTAAAACAATGCGAGTAGAAGAAAGAGGATCTCGACCAAAGATACGGCCCTGGACTTCATCAAGATCTTTGTTGTGCCTGCCAAAAATTAGAACATGCTGTCATTTTCTACATTTTTCCGAAAGAGGGATAGGTCTGTCGGAGATTCCCAAGTGTAGTCATAATACAAATTACATTTCGTCCATAATGCAACTAATCATTGTACTACTGGGATGTGATACTCAATCCTTGTTTTACCTTATAGATTTTCTTAGATACCTCATAGAGTTAATTGAAGTTCCCTAGATCTGAGTAGGTATCATGGACTGTCGTCCAGATGGCACTAGCGGAATGAAGGAACATGTATGATCGACCTATTGAAGTCTCCATGGTGTTGATCAGCCACGACATGACTATGAAATTCTTCACTTCCCAAGCTCCATATGTTGGCTCAATCTTTGGAGGTTCACAAAACACACTAATTAGATGATCGAATTTTCCACACCCTTTGATGAACAAGGATACAAATTGAGTCCATTGGAGAAAATTGTTGTCGTTTAGTTTATGGGTTGTAATCAACGAGTTCTTGTTGTTTTCCTGTCCTCCGTTTTGCAGGGAAACAAGGTTGGAATTGATCCTCTAGTGGAAGCAAGAACATGTTCTGATAGCATCTCAGTGTTGGAGTAGTCCATCGTGACTCTGATTGAGACAAACGAGATGTTAGATTGTCGAGAAATCTTAAAGTTTTGGTTGCTAGAAGGGTTCCTGCTGGACCTGAAGCGTGTGCCGGCTGGAAGAAGTTTCCAGGAGATTAGAACGGGATCCTGAAGCAGCTGGCGGCAAGGAGAGGGAATCTGTCCTGAAGCATACTGAGTTTCTCACAATGGATGGAAGTAGACTCCTAGAGTAGATTCTTTGTTTCAGCAGACCGAACTTCTCACGTAGATCGAACTATCAATGTTGGATCTGCTCCTCGACGTTGAAACAGGCGGGTCTATCCCGACGCAGACCGAACTTCCCATGTTGGATCTGGTCGGCTGGATGGAAGCAGAAGCTAAAGCAGGTAGCCGGGAGCAGACCTTGTCGGCTAAGGAGAAGGGATTCTGATTGGCCAGCCGACAGTAGATATGTTAGGACCACGGCTTTGATACCATGTTATAATAGAACCAAGATGATCTTATTGATGCTATGAGGGGTATTAATACTCCATTATAGGATCTACTGGTAATTAAACAAATAAAAACATAATAATAGGAAGTAAATAAAAACAAATTAAAGCAATTAATACAAAATTCTACATATAATCAAAGCAATTAATACAGAATTCTGCATATTAATATTCTGATATTCTAATACTTTTGACTAGTTTTATTATTTTAATTTGATTAATGATTGTTTAAATCATCATAAAAATTATTGAAACTTAGAATATGTGGTTTTCATGTTCTTGATGAAGATCTACTATGAGATATAGAGCCGGAAGTTTGTATAACGTGGCAGGAATAAAATAAAATTAGAAAAAAATGCTCTCATATACACATTTATGCCCGAGAGAGATGGGTTTCTCCTTGAAGTCCCAATTTTTGTTTGTTTTCCTACATTTAGCATTTACATAAGGCTCAAACACTGTTGCAATCACTTTTGTTTCCATAATTTATAATCCCTGTATTTACTTTTAACTAAAATAATCGTGTAATTATTCATATGTTTTTTCTTATATTCTTTAGGAAAAATGATCCAATGCACCAAAAGTCCTGTGCCATTTGATATTGATGCAGTGCATTTGGCAATTCCACGTGTGTTTCCTTGGAATTTACGATGTGAATTATCAGAAAGGATGGAAGAAGAGATCAGCAAAGCAGTTATTGTACTGGAAAAAAATTCTATTATTAATGAGCTTTTGCAACTCAACTTTAGCTTATGGGAAACTGATGATCCCTTGGAGAAGTTAAATGCTACAGCTGCTGTCAAAAGTAGAAAGAAAGGAAGGTTGAGAAAACAATCTATCACCGGTCACTCAGAGTTTTCAGATCACATGAACAATCTTGGAGACCTTTTATATGATTCAGATTCTCCATCGACATGCTTGCTAAGAAAAACCAAACAAAAACCTTGTGTGGTTTTATCCTCAGAGTCTGATGATGGGCTTTCCTTTGATGAGGTCAGGCCTATTGATATATCAACTAGTCAAAAGTCATCTTTTGATGAGCTCAATCATGAAGATTCATTAACTCGAGCTGATAGCTACAGTTTTCTAGCTATCACCGCCTCTGCTATTTCAAAAGATCAGGAACATGGAATTGCTCAACTTGATCAGATGGATGAACCAAGGAATGCCTTGGTTTTTCAAAACTCTTTTGACGTTAATGAAGTAGCGTCAACTTCCCATGTCTGTAATGCTTCCAGAAGACAGTTTGTGGGTGCTTGTACTTCAGAATCGTCTGTTGTTTCTGGGACTGAAAAAAATTTTACATTTTTCTCCCAGGAAGTATCTCAAAACTCAGTGTCCACTAGTTCATATGGTTTGAACATTTCGGCTCTCCATCCTGGACTGGGTTTAAATAATGCAGATGGGGATAGTACAGAATTAAACAAGTGCTTGGAATACCATGTCAGCACAGCTGATGTACATAAAGAGTTGCTGCAAAGAAATCAGGAAATTGTTTGCTTTCAAAATGAACATAGGCCCAATGAGTGTCAGTTAGCGTATAATTGTACTAATCCTGATTTCAATGCACAGTTAATGCACAGGGATGGTACTGAATGCCCTCATGATGTTGATTCAATTTCCCAAACATGGAAAAGACTAAGGAGTTGCCATCATGAAAACCTGAAGTTACTGTCGTCAAATTATAAAGATGTTTCTTTGGTGGCAAGCCTAACTTCTGGACTTGCAGATTTGATATCAGAAGCTGACATTATGTTTAGCAACTGCAGTCAAATCATCTGTGTACGATAATCTTGAACATTCAGATAAATATAATGATGGTTATTTCTTTAACTTATTTGAATGATTTTTTATATGATATTTTGGTATCTTTGCAGGACAATTTTGAGCCAACATCAATTCCTTGTGTTGAACCTGATTCATTCTCTTGGCATGATGAACAAGTAGAGATGGGGTCTACTTTTGCTCAGCATGGACTCTGCTTTTACGCAACCAAGATTGCTGCAGTTGGTTCACGTCTGGGTTGCAGTAACACATCGGATTTGGCCCGAGAGATGTTGACTTCCAGCACTCGTAGCACTGCCCTTGGAAAGTTACTTACACGGGAGAGCATTACTGGCCAAAATTCTTGTTTTAAAGATTCAGGTGTAAAGGCATCTCCATCCCTGATTCCAGTTAGAAGGTAACGGTTAACCTACTGCTTCAGCATACAATTTTTTGTTAATTTTATGCTTCAAAACACTTGAAAACATATCGAAATTCAGTTCGCTTGGATATTTTTTGAGAATTTTTGGTTTCTCCACTTCACGCTGCAGGGAATCGGCAGCTGACCTTTACAATGCCATTCTTCCTATAGTTCCGGCAAGGTTGTCTATGGTAATACAAGGTGTTGCATTTCATGAATACTTATCGTATGCTGGTCAGATATCAAGGTTTGAATGCTCTCGGCTAGCAGATAGATTTGTAGAGACAAACAAGAGACGGTAAGTTCAGTAATTGACCTTTTGCTTTGCAAACACATACAAGTATAAGATGGCACTTATCTATAATGCTCTCGATACTTTCATTTTTTCTGTTTTGTGTTTAGTATAACCAGAAAATTCTTTTCAACATTTATTTGGCCGGTAAATTTTTTTTTTTTTGAATAAAAATATAATCCCTTACAGATAATTTGTCTATTACAAAACAGTTATATTCTTATCGTTTAGTCCACGGTTAGCCTACTTATTCATCACGTAGGGTGCTTATTTCAATGTTAAGTTTCATTGAAAGATAATGTATGAATATTATGCTTTACGATGGGTAGATAATGCACTATAAGATTTGATAGATAAAATTAGTAAATGTCTGGAAGGAAAAGGTTATACCATTGATAACATTAATAAAAAACTGGTAAACAAAGTTTCTCCCACTCTTTAGGAACGAAAAGAGATTGGGGTACCATATATTCGGTCCCAAATTGTTGGAATAAGATTAATAATGATGATGAACGCTTCATTTTTGTTATGGTATGACTCATATACCATATAGGGACAGACGCTGGATCGAAGCGGAGTGGAAGAATCTGTCCAAATTGGGGAGTTACGTGGGTTGGGGTGCGGGGACCAAGCCCCGTGGTATGGTACAGGGTTAATGTTGTAATTACATATTGTGTCTAGGGTTTACTCCTGAGGTTATAAATAGGTCTGTTAGTAACCCCATGAGACATCTTTGAATTCTGTAATTTCTTTCTGAATATTGAAAGGAACTCGCTGCTCTGCTCCCGAGGACGTAGGCATCTTTGTTGAACCTCGTTAAATCTCTGTGTTCTTCTGGGCTTGTGTCGATTGCTATTTTCTTCGCCCTAATTTTCTCAACAAGTGGTATCAGAGCCAGGTTCGAGGGGAAGAAAAAATTTCGACGGCGATTTTTTCGGCGACGGGAGAGAGATTTGGCTTCGGGTTCAGAGTTCTTCCGTGACCTTAAGGAGCAGTTAGACCTGTTAGAGATCGTGAATCGCGGTAAAGGAGCAGAGGATCGCGGGAGTTCGAAGGCCAGATCTTCGGCGAAGGTTTTGCGCGGGGTTCATTCGCGCGATAATGAGGTCCGCAACAGCTCTGCAAGTAGGAGGGATCGCAAGGCGCTCACAGAGGGTGGTTCTGCGAACTTTGTGAGGGAAGCTACGATCGGTGCCAGAAAATTTCTCGAGGCTGAAGCGGAAGATCTGGACTTTCCATTGCTGGCCAGAGGAGATATTCCTTGCCTTTCTTTGCTGCGGAGAAAGAATGAAATTCTTTCCATTGCTGGGAAATCCAAAGGATTTCCTTTATTTCTATTGCTTTGCTGCTTGAGAAATTGGAAAGGAGAGGATTTCCTTTAAATTAAAGGAAAGCTTTTTAATTAAATTGCTTTAAATTAAATTAAGCAAATTTAATTAAGGATTTTCTTTGCTGGATAAAAAGAGGAAATAAAGAAACTATTCATTTCTTTTCTTAGAGGCAGAGAGAAAATTTTTTGCTTTGTTAGAAGATTTTGAAAGAAATATTTCAATTTTTTTTTCTTAAAAAAACTTCTAAACAAGAATTTTTGCAAAAGAATTTTTTTTTTTGCAGAAAAGTTGTTGCAGGATCAATTTTCAAATGGAAAATTTCTGGTGCAAAATTCGAGGTGGTGAAGTTCGATGGAACTGGTAACTTTGGATTGTGGCAAACAAAGGTGAAAGATTTGTTGGCGCAACAGAGAATCTTGAAAGCTTTGTGGGCAGTAAAACCAGATGCCATGGAGGATGAAGATTGGGAAGAATTGCAACAGTGAGCGGCAACGACTATACGTCTATGTTTGGCAGACGAGGTTATGTATCACGTGTTGAATTTAAAATCTTCAGGGGAGATTTGGAAGAAAATTGGAAACTCAGTTTATGGCAAAATCTCTAACGAGCAAGTTGTATCTGAAACAAAAGTTGTATGGGTTGAAGTGCAAGAAGGTTCTGATTCGGCGCAGCATGTTAATGACGTCAATCAAATAATCACAGACCTATCACGGCTTGATGTGAGTATTGAGGATGAAGATCGAGCGATTATTTTGTTATGTTCATTGCCCTCTTCCTATGAACACTTGGTGACTACTCTAATATATGGGAAAGAGACTATCAAAGTTGATGAGATTACTGCAACGTTGTTGACTCACAACCAGCGGAAGCAAAATGCAGGGGAAAGCTCTCACGGCGATAGTTTATATGTTAAGGGTAAGCAGGATCGTGGAAGGAAGAAAGAGAAGGAGGGATCCGGAAGTCGAAATTTCATATCAAAGTCTAGAGTCAAAAAAGAAATTCATTGCTACAACTCCAAGGAGTCAGATCATATGAAAAGAGATTGTCCAAAGCTGAAGAAGTAGACTGGGAAGAAAGTCGATACTTCATCAAAGTTTGTATTTCTTGAAGCATAAATCTGAAGTATTCTCTAAATTCAAGCTGTGGAAAGCTGAGGTGGAGAACCAAACTGGCAGAAAGATCAAGTATTTGAGGTCTGATAATGACACATAGTACACAGATTCGCAGTTTCAGAAGTTCTGTGAGGAACATGAGATTAAGAGACATTTTTTTAGTGCGGAAGACACCACATCAGAATGGTGTGACAGAAAGGATGAACAGATTCTTAACTGAAAGGGCAAAGTACTTGAGACTGAATGCAAGGCTTCCTAAGAGTTTCTGGGCAGAGTCTGTGAATATGACATGCTATCTCATCAATAGATCACATTGAGCATCATTGGGTGGCAAGGTCGCGGAAGAGGTATGGACAGATAATCCAGTTAAATTTGATCATTTACGGATTTTTGGACGTCCTGCTTATGTGCATGTACCTGGAGATGAAAGATTCAAACTTAATGCAAAATCCAAGAAGTGCATCTTTCTGGGCTACAAGAAAGGTGTGAAATGTTACAAGTTTTGGGATCCGATTGCAAAGAAGATGGTGATCAGCAGAGATGCAGTTTTTGATGAGCTGTTTATGTTACAACATAATCAAGATAAGGTGTCAGAGAAGAGTTTCAGTTCAAATGCAGTGCAGATGAATTTAGAACAACAACCAATAGCTTCTGAGAGGTGAAAGTTCAAATCCAACACCTGGTGATTCTATTCCAGATGATCTGCAGAATTATAATCTAGCCAGAGATAGACAGAGACTCACCAATGTAAGACCTCCTAGTAGATTGGGTTATGAAGACTTAGTCTCATGTGAACTTCTCATCAGCAGCGATGATCCAGCCACTTTTCAAGAAGCTATCACTAGCCATGAGAAAGAGAAATAGATGAGTGCAATGGTTGAGGAGATGGAGTCTTTGCAGAAAAACCACACTTGGGAGCTAGTTCAACTTCTAGAGGGAAAAAAGACTATTGGGTGCAAATGGGTCTATAAAAGGAAACCAGCATTATCAGAAAAAAAAAGGGGAAAAGTTCAAGACTCGACTGGTTTCAAAGAGATTTTCACAACAGAAGGGGATAGATTATGATGAAATCTTTTCTCCTGTGGTTAGACATACTTCAATCAGGGCAGTGCTTGCATTAGTAGCCATTTGAGATTTGCATTTGGAGCAGATGAATGTTAAAACTGTTTTCTTGCATGGTGATCTGGAGGAGCATATTTACATTGAGCAGCCAGAAGGGTTCACTCAACCTGGACAGGAGCATCTGGTTTGCAGGTTAAAGAAATCGTTGTATGGGTTGAAACAATCTCCAAAACAATGGTACAAGCGGTTTGACTCCTACATGATTCAGATTGCCTACATGCGACGTGAGTATGATTGTTGTGTTTATGTGAAGAGTCTTGATGATTGTTCTATTATTTTTCTGTTACTGTATGTTGATGATATACTGATTGCTGCAAAGAATATGAATGATGTTTGTGGTTTGAAAGCTTTATTGAGCCAGAAATTTGACATGAAAGACTTGGGTCCTACAAAGAAGATTCTTGGAATGAAGATTCATTGAGTCAGAGGCTCAAGACGATTATGTTCATCTCAATGAGGCTATGTTGAGAAAGTGCTGGAAAGGTTTGAGACGAGCAATGCAAAGCCTGTGAACACTCCTTTCACAAATCATTTTAAGCTTTCTTTAGAGCAGTGTTCTAAGACTGATAAAGAAATTGAAGACATGACAAATGTTCCATATGTCAGTGCAGTTGGCTACTTGATGTATGCTATGGTATGTACTCGTCCTGATTTGGCTCATGCTGTTAGTCAAGTTTGCAAATACATGACTAAACCCGGAAGGCGGCATTAGGAAGCAGTCAAGTGGATTTTCAGGTATTTGAAGGTTACTGTAGGACATGGAATTATTTTTTGCAAGCATAAGAATGATTCTTCAGTTGTGGGGTACGTTGATTCAGACTACGCAGGTGATTTAGATGGCAGAAGGTCTACAACTGGGTATGTGTTTACTCTTGGTAGAGGATATCTATATGTTGGAAATCAACAATTCAGTCTATTGTGACATTATCTACAACTGAAGCTGAGTACATGGCAGTAGCTGGAGCTGCTTAAGAAGCCTTGTGGCTTGCTGGGCTAGTAAAGGAACTGGACGTTGAACAAGGTGGAGTTCAGTTGCATTGTGACAGTCAGAGTGCTATTTATCTGGCTAAGAACCAGGCGTACAATGCGAGAACCAAACACATTGATGTCGGGTATCACAAGATCAGAGGGTTGATTGCTTCTGGGGAGATATTGTTGCAGAAGGTTCATACTGATGAGAATACAGCTGATATGTTGACAAAGTCAGTTACTATCAACAAGTTCTGGCATTGCTTTGACTTGTTGAATGTTTGCAGTTGCTAGAGAAGCATGATGACCCAACCCACAGTGGTGCAGGTGTAACTCCTAGGTATTTTTCTCCTAAGGGCCTGGATATTCGCCAATGTGGAGATTTGTTATGGTATGACTCATATACCATATAGAGACAGACGTTGGATCGAAGCGGAGCGGAAGAATCTGTCCAAATTGGGAAGTTACGTGAGTTAGGGTGCGGGGGCAAAGCCCTGCGGTATGGTACATGGGTAATGTTATAATTACATATTGTGTCTAGGATTTACTCATGGGGTTATAAATAGGCCTGCCCAGGAGGCATCCTTGAATTCTGTAATTTCTTTTCTGAATATTGAAAGGAACTCGCCGCTCTGCTCCTAAGGACGTAGACATCTTACCCGAACCTCGTTAAATCTCTGTGTTCTTTTGAATTTGTGTCGATTACTGTTTTCTTCGCCCTAATTTTCTCAACAATTTTCTCGTCCTTGGTTAGCCTATATAGCTATAACATTTATCTGGTCAGTAACATCTATGGAAAAAAAAGGAGATCTATAGATAATTTATGTGATCTGTTGAGGTATGTGAGGCTCTGGGTTTAGTTTCATATCAAGTATTGGAAAAATATATTGACCTTCATCTTTAAATTTTCAGGTTGAAGATTAACTTGATCATTATTATCTTTAGCTCAATCTTGCTCCCCATCACTCGCACCACTAACGTTGCAAATGTTGAAATTAATACCACTTGTGAGCATTGTATTCATCCTTTGTCCAGCCTACTTAAAGTCTCTGTTTTGCTTTTCTTTCCAGGACTAGATTGCACTACTTGTCTTCTGGCGCGCATCAACTCTCCTCAGGACAAGCTGCGCTTTTAGCTCAAAGAACTTGCTTCACTGGAAGCAGCTGCGTATAGGTAACACTGAACTAGAAGATAAAGCTAATTTAGCAGATTAGTCATTGAGCTCCATTCTAAGAATATTTTTACTTTGGCTTCTGTCTATTTATGCCATTTTCTGAGCATGAATTCATTTCTTGTACATCGAGAGGCCGTCATTGTTCCGGCAATGTTTATTTAAATTATTCAGTTAAGGTCAGTCGAATTCTAACTGTTTCAATAGCCTCAACCAAGGCATGCGTATATTCTTTTCCAATTCATTGCCGGGTATTTATCTATAGTATTAAAAGTAATAAAAAAAATGATTTACATAAATGTCACACAATTCTTATGTATTTTATATATGTGACCACCTAATGTTTTGATTTTTTATATCTACATCACTTTAATTATTTTTAAAAAGATGTTTCACTTTTAGTGATAGTGATAGTGATTTTTTTTTTGTGATATAAAAGATTTTAATAACACTGGCATTGTTGGGTCTCAAGTTCTGGATGTAAAAAGTGGAGTGTTGTGTCGACAGACAATGTAAAATTTATCAAAAAAACATTAAATGAATCTTTTTTATCAATGTAAATGTTAGGGCGTTCCCTGGATGCGATGTGTTGTATTTACAGTGAAAAGTTTGCAAAGGCTGCTACACTGACTCCCTGATGTAGTATCAAATAGGCAAGAGTTCCCATATTATAGATGAATGTGGGTAAAGAAACTAGTCCATGAAATTAGTATTAGGATATGATCTTGGAATATAGGTATTCTAACTGTTAAATTAATGAAATTAGCTAATATTATGATTATAGAAAAATAAATATATTATGTATTTAAGAAACTAAATGGGTTGGAGAAAAAGGTTAAGGAGATTAATAATTTAAGTTTTAAATTTTGGTATTTAGGTAAGAATCACACTGGAAAAGGTATAGGCGTAATTATAGATAAGAGTTTGAAAGATGATATTGTAAAAATTAATAGAATTGGAGATAAAATTATAGCACTTATGATTATTGTTGATGCTAAGATTTTTATTATTATAAGTGCTTATGCTTCTCAAGTAGGTTTAGTTATAAGTTCTAAAGATAAATTCTAAAATTATTGGACTTAATACAGATGTTACCTCTTGAAAAAAGAATTTTTATCAGATGAGATTTAAATGCACATGTCAGTAGAGTAATAGAATATTTTAAAAATATTCATGGTTGCTACCGTTTTGGAGTGATTAATGAAGAAGACAGTTATATTAGATTCTATTTTAGTGTATGATTTTGTTATTGTTAATATTTTATTCAAAAAAAGTGATGTGCATATTATTACTTATAATAATGGATCTAATAAAATATTAATTAATTATTTTCTTATCTAAGAGGGGATCATCGAGAATGTAAAGAGTGTAAAGTCATTCCAAGTGATGATTTAAGTATTCAACATGGATTATTAGTTCTAGATTTTCAGATTAAAGTTGTAAAATAAAGAATATTAGGACTCATCATCGTAGAATCAGATGGGGGTAGCTAAAAGACAAATAAAATTATTTTTATGAGTAAAATTTAATATTTCAAGATTTGAGATGTTCATGAAGAAACAAATTTTATGTGAGATAAAGTAATAAACATTATTAAATAAGTGACAAAAGATGTATTTGGAGAATCAAAAGAAAAAAATTTCTATAACTAAATATAGGTTGTGATGGAATAATGTGCAAGAAAATATAAATATAAGAAGTTATATTATAAAAATTAGATTAAATGTAAAATCTTAGATATCTATGAAAAATATCAAATGACACGTAGGGTGTTTAAGAGAACACCCTGTGATGCTTAAAATTCTATTTTTTGTGATCTTTATAATAGATTGATACTAATGAGGATAAAAATTTTATATATAAACTAGTTAAACAAAGAGGAAAAAAAATATCTAACTCAATTAAAGTGTATTAAAGATGAAAATAAAAAAAAAAGAATATTTTTCTTAGAAAAATATTTTTCTTAGAAAAATATGTTCAACATAGGTGGGTGAGTTATTTTGATAAACTATTTAATGTAGTTTCTGAAAGTGTGATCGATCTTAGTGATCTTAATATAATTAATAATAAACAAAAGTTTCATTTTTACCATCACATTAATAAAAATCAAAAGGCCTGATGATATCCTAATTGAAATGTGGAAATATATAAGAAATTTGGGAGTTTCTTGGCTAGTAAAATCTTTAATATTATTTTAAAAACTAAAATAATGTGTGAGGAGTGGTGGAAGACTATTTTGGTCCTCATTTTTAGGAATAAATAGGATGCACAAGAGTGCAAATTATAGAAGAATTAAGTGGATGTGTCTTACTTTAAAATGATGGGAGATGGTAATTGAACATAGGTTAAGATGTATTACAAAGATTTCTCATAAGCAATTTGGATTTATGTTGGCAGGCTTACTATGGAAGTCATACCTTTATTGAGAGGTTTGATGGAGAAGTTTAGAGATAATGAGTATCTTCATATGATTTTTATTGATTTAGAAAAATCTTACGATAAGGTTCCGAGAGATATCCTTTGGAGAGTTCTGGAGAATAAATGTGTTGATATGACTTATATTCAAGTCATTAAAGATATGTATACTAGAGCTATTGCTTGTGTTTGAACAGAAGGAGGATTGACCAAATATTTTTCTATTTTTGTTAGATTACATTAGCGATCGGCTTTAAGCCCATATTTTTTTGCTTTACTTATGGCTGCTTTTACTGGACATTTACAGGAGGATGTAGTTTGGCGTATGCTTTTTGTTGAAGATATCTTTCTCGTGGATAAGACAAAAGAGAGCTCAGGAAAAACTTGAATTATGGAGGTCCACATTTGAGTCTAAAGGCCTTCGTTTGAGTAGAACTAAAATCGAATACATTAAATGTAATTTTAGTAATAGTAGCTCTAGTGACAAAATTGTAACTATGGGTGATCAAATTATTAAAAGGTGTGAAAGCTTTAGATATCTCGGGTCTATTGTTCAAAGTGATGGTGATATAGATGAGAATGTTATTAGTAGAATTCAAGGGGTTGAAGTGGAGGAATGCTTCGGGCCTAGTACTGCTTCGATTGACAGGAAAATCTTATAAGATAGTAGTCATTGCTCTTTGGTGTTGAATGTTGGCCTTTAAAAAAGAAGCATAAAAGTAAAAGTGTTGCCGAGATGAGAGTTATTAGGTGAATGAGTGGCTTTACACTTAGAGGCAAAATGTGAAATGAATATATTCGTGATATGGTTGGTGTAGCTTCATTGAAGAACAAAATTACAGAAAGACGTTTTAGATGGTTTGTTCACATTAAACGCTGACCATCTGATGATCCGATTAGAAGGTCAGATGTTTTAGATTCGACTTATGTTAAGAAAGACAGAGGTAGTCCTAGGAAGGTGTGGGCATATTGTATAAAAAAATGATCTTAATTTATTAGAATTAAATGAAAATATTACATTAAATAGGACACAATGGAGAAAAATGATTCATGTAGCCGACCCCATTTAGTGAGATAAATGTTTTGTTGTTCCTGTTGTTATTGCTGTTGTTGTAAAATGGGGCATCGAATTTGAATCACACATATTTCTCTTTGGACACCTTTCCCGAAAAATCTTAGCCATTATATGGTCCAATTCAACTTTTTAGCCGCATAAATAAAGGATTAATTATCTTAACCGTTCATTCTTCACCTTCAAAATTGTTGGGCTCCAATTTTGAAGGAGACTTTTTTATACAAGCTACCAAATTCTACTATATTTACTAATTATAACTAACAATACTAAATTTTCTTTTTTACATTTTAAATACCCAAAACTATTATATCACATGTAAAATAGATTATATATATATATATAGAGAGAGAGAGAGAGAGAGAGAGAGAGAGAGAGAGAGAGAGAGACGAATGTAATGAAGGTTAAAATTGAATTATAACCAAAAACAATAAATTGATCAAAGATACCAACACATTAGTACCAGTTTAATTTGCTAAAAGGCTAATCATGCTTATTTCGTTAATGATTAACCTCTACATTATTCTCAGAATCAAAGCTCAAGAAGAACAGCAAAAGTGATTTAGCTTTCAGCAAATGACTAACACATAAAAAATAGACTCTTCCGGCAGAACAATCTCGTTTTCAATTTTACCACCCGAGCTCTTCTCCCTCACATTAAGCCATCCTTCCTCCTCCTCTGTCAAAGTGTTAGCACAATCCGGTCGCTTTTCAATTGTTAATTCCGTCATCATCTCTCTCACCGCTTCCAATATCGGAAACGAATCTGGCAGTTTCAAATGTTTCGGAAGAGTCAGTGGAATTATTGGATTGTCGAATGAGTAACTTAACACACTTCTGGGGGTTTGGTGCAAAACAGAGCAATTAATGACTTCCACTTCAGATTCCAATTCTGAAGATGAGGTCACGAATGGGTGCATTAATAACATTTCTGCGGTCCAGCGATTATTGGGATCTTTCTGGAAGCAACAACGAAGGAAATCCTTACCCTCCTCCGACATCTCCAAGGGGATCTCTGGTAGCTCGTCGCTGAACGCGATTCGAAACAACAGATGCTGAATTCCAAGGTCAGAATTCTTGACGTTGTGCCAAGGTAGGCGGCCTGAAGCCATTTTCGACACCGAGCATCCTAAAGCCCAAATATCTGTCGCTGCATTGTACTCATTCCTTGAAACAGATTCAGGAGCCATGTATGGCGGCGTTCCCCTTATGTTTCCCTTGGTGGATTCCTTGCCCACCCTCATTGCAAGACCGAAGTCGGCGATCTTCGCTTCTCCGTCGACAATTAAGATGTTTTCTGGTTTGATGTCACAGTGGACATACCCCATATTGTGGATGTGTTGAAGACCGAAGAGAATGGAACGAACATAGCGGCGGATGGTTGGTTCTGGTAGGACGCCGGAAATGGAGCCTCCAGAGGCGTATTCAAGGAAAATGTTGTAGATTGGTTTGTTGTAGGTATCAACGGTGATATCGTGGCCGAAGCAACGGATGATTTGGGGACATCCCTGCAGATTTTTGAGCACAACTTCTTCGCGTTGGAGAAGTGCGGAAGAAGAGAGATTAGTGGATTTGACGGCTAATGTCGCGGAGGGGAAGCTATGGTGGAATGCAAGGTAGACTACGGCGGAGCTTCCTCTTCCGATGGTGGATCCTCTCACCCAATTCATCTTCCAATATCGTCTCCTCAAGTGTTAGCCCCGTTTTTTTTTTTTTTGGAAAGTGGGCTGCATTTATAAGTGAGCGGTAGGAATAGAATCTTGAGGCCTTCAATGTTTCTTTCTCGCGGGAAAGCTAATATTAAAATAAAATTTACTATTTTTGTATCTTTCTAAATATAGAACTCATGTCATAATGAAAAGGTCATATATTTGTTGTTTTTCTCTCTTGCTCTCCCTATTAATAACTTCTTAAAATTTTAGGATTTAAATTAATAACACTTAAAATATTAAAATTTACAGCTTAAAATTAATTTCGGTAAAAATTGTCCGTTTTAAAATTGAATTTATTTTTGTTTTTTTTTTTTATAATTAGCATTACCGCACAAATATGTTAACAACAATTTCATGTAATCAAATGCATATTTTGATACAATATTTAAGATCTTGAATCACATAATTATTCAAATGTCATCAAGTGGAAAAATTATTACATATGTCGTTCGTACGCCGAGCTGCGTCCGGGCGACAATACAGCGAAGGTCGGACCTCCGTTTTTTCGCTGTATCACGGCCGTCGCTAGGACGCAGCTCGGCGTCCGAACGACGGTTGTAGTAATCTCTCCATCAAGTGACACCCCACCGTTTTCGTCTTCTGTCAAATATCATCAACCAACTCTAACATCCATCATTGCCCATCCATTTTAGACAACTCGCACTTAGTTGACATCAATTTTCAATCTCTTCAAGCATAAAAACTATATTAACATCTACTAGATCCTCAATAATGTCACATTTCTCTTCTGCCAACTCTCAAAATCGACAACTATTATAATAAATATATTCTAAAACAAACAAGCACGTGCGATCCTTTTGTGTTCGGATAAGTTTTAAACTTCGCTCTTCTTAATATTTGAAATTACTATAAATATAATTATTAAAGTAAAAATTTTTTTTTTTTTTGAATTGTTTTTAACTTTTTACTATTGAGATGTCATAATTTTTAGTATCCTTAATGATCCACTCCCAAGTTTCATTTAAATTAATTTTAAAATGAAAATTGAATTACCGGTCGCCTACATAGTATAGATATATAAAGAGTACAATGAGAGGGAGAATGTGACCTATTCAACATAATGCACCCATTGAGGCAAAACCAGCTAGACCAACACCGACCGATCCACAAGTAGGACAAATAAATGCGACAAAATGATTAGTGGCCGAGCTGTTCTGTTAGAAACGAGATCAAGAGACGTCTAAGCGAACCATCACAAGAAGCAAAATTGAGAGAAGACTCAGTCCCCCGACATCTCCATTCATATTTAGGATGTCTAGAAGTCCCCCATCAATTATCAAGGCTCGAAAGTCAAACTAGATCAGTCGCCGACCAATAATGTTGACCAATCCTAGTTGACTAAACTAGTCTTGTCGACCTTCAGACCATCAAGCTCAGGCAACCGAGCTAGAGAACAACCGAGCAATCGGCCCATATGTACAGATGTGAATTGTTAACGAATATCGTTAATCGCTAAAAAATTGATTCAAATTTTGGCTGGAATCGTGATCAAATTAAAATAAACAAGCCGAACTAAGAGCTGAAACTTTGGATCGAATTCTTTTTGAGCCGGTTTTGAGTCATACATGGATCGACTCGAACTGACTCAAGATCTGCTTTTAGTTTTTTTTTATTTATAATATATATATATATATAACGAATTACTAGCCGATTTCAATCCGATTTAGAGTTGAAACGGATTTCAATCCGATTTCAATCTAATTACTATACAAGCCTCTGTGCTCTTTTTTGCATTTGCTTTGCTCTAATTACCCTCCAAGCCTCAAGATCAAGTCAATCTCTTTAGCTGATTTAATGGCAATTTCTTTTGAATATCTTAAGACATCTATTAATAGAGTTAATTAAATATTAGAAGGTTTTACAACGATAGATGTAAAGAAGATAAATACGTGCCACATAATTTACCTCTCTCTCTCTCACACATCTGTGCGGAAATTCACATGCGGTTAAATTTTTAAATATTTATATTTTTTAAAATTAAAAAAAAAACTAATATTAAGTTTTAGATGATTTCTTAATATACATACATACATACATATATACATACATACATATATATATATATATATATATATATATATATATATATATATATATATATATACATACATACATGTATATATATAAAGAAATCGTCTATAGAGAGAGAGAAAGAGAAAGATGTAATGGAGGTTAAAATTGAATTATAACCAAAAACAGTAAATTGATCAAAGATACCAACACATTAGTACAACGTTAATTTGCCCAATCCAATCGCTTTTCAGTTGTCAATTTCGACATCATCTCTCTCACCGATTCTAATATCGGAAACGAATCCAACAGTTTCAAAGTTTTGGGAGGAGTCGGTAGGATTATTGAATTGACGAATGAGTAACCCAACACAGTTATGGNTATATATATATATATATATATATATATATATATATATATATATATATATATATATATATATATATATATATATATATATATGTATATATATTAAGAAATCGTCTATAGAGAGAGAGAAAGAGAGACATGTAATGAAGGTTAAAATGGAATTATAACCAAAAACAGTAAATTGATCAAAGATACCAGCACATTAGTATAACGTTAATGTGCTAAAAACTAATTATGCTTATTCTGTTAATGATTAACCCTTACATTGTTCTCTGAATTGGAGCTCAAGAAGAACACCAATGGCGGCTTAGCTTTCAGCAAAGAAACATAAAACAAAAAAAATGGACTCTTCCGGCAGGACATTCTATTTTTCAATTCTACCACTGGAGCTCTTCTCCCTCAAAGTTAGACAGCCTTCCTCCTCCTCCGGCAAAGTGTTCGCCCAATCCAATCGCTTTTCTATTGTCAATTTCGACATCATCTCTCTCACCGTTTCTAATATCGGAAACGAATCCAACAGTTTCAAAGTTTTGGGAGGAGTCGGTAGGATTATTGAATTGACGAATGAGTAACCCAACACAGTTATGGGAGTTGGGTGATAAACAGAGCAAGCCATGGCTCCCGCTTCTGATTCAAATTGTGAAAAGAAGGAAGCGACGAATGAGTGCGTTAATAACATTTTTGCAGTCTAGCGTTTGTTGGGGTCTTTCTGGAAGCAACAACGAAGGAAATCCTTACCCTCCTCTGACATCTCCGGGGGGATCTTCGGCAGATCATCACTGCACCCGATTCGAAACAACAGAGACCAAATTCTGTAGTCAGAATTCTCAACTTTGCGCCAAGGTAGCTGACTCGAAGCCATTTCGAACATTGAGCATCCTAAAGCCCAAATGTCTGCCGCTGCATTGTACTCGCTCCTTGCAGTAGATTCGGGAGCCATGTACAATGATGTTCCCCTTATTTATCCCATGGTGGACTCCTCCATCGCCATCAACACAAGACCGAAGTCGTGGATCTTCGCTTCCCCGTCGAAGATTAAAATGTTATTTGGTTTTATGTCCCCATGAACGTATCCAATGTTGTGGATGTCTCGAAGACCGAATATGATGGAACAGACATAACAGAGGATGGTTGGCTCCGGTAGGGCACCGAAAATGCAGCCTCCGACGGCGTATTCAAGGAAAAGTTTGTACTTTAGCTCGTTGGAGGTGTGGGTGGTGATGTCATGTCCGAAGCAGCGAATCATTTGAGGACATCCCTGCGGATCTGTGAGTACAGCTTCTTCTCATTGGAGAAGCGTGGAAGAAGCGAAACTAGCGGATTTGACGGCGAATGTCGCAGAGGGGAAGCTACGGTGGAATCCAAGGTAAACTACGACGGAGCTCCCTCGTCCGATGGCGGCTCCTCGCACCCAATCCATCTTCCAATATTGTCTCCTCAAGTGTGGCAGGAGTTCGTTAGCCTTTTTTTTTTTTGGAAAACAACAAGTCAACATCCAATATGTGGAGAAAGGGCAGCCTTTATAAGTGAGAGGTAGAAATAGATTCTTGAGGCAGTCAAAGTTTCTTTCTGAGGATGCGGGAAAATCTCATATTAAAATA
Organism: Phalaenopsis aphrodite; assembly: GCA_003013225.1. Taxonomy (NCBI): domain Eukaryota; kingdom Viridiplantae; phylum Streptophyta; class Magnoliopsida; order Asparagales; family Orchidaceae; genus Phalaenopsis; species Phalaenopsis aphrodite. Next base: position 106,877 of record NEWO01001248.1, read on the forward strand.
AAATTCACTATTTTTGTATCTTTCCAAATATTGATCTCATTTCATAATGAAAAGGTCATATATTTGTTGTTATTCTCTCTTGCTCTCTCTATTAATAACTTCTTAAAATTTTAGGATTTAAATTAATAACACTCAGAATATTAAAATTTGCAGCTTAAAATTAATTATGTTGAAAATTGTCAGTTCTAAAATTAAATTAATTTTTTTTTATATATAATTAGCACTACCGCACTAATATATTAACATCAATTTCATATAATCAAATGCATGCTTTGATACAATATTTAAAATCTTGAATCATATAAATATTCAAATGTCATTAAGTGGAAAAATTATTACGTTCGTCGTCCGGACGCCGAGCTGCTTCCGGGCGACAGCTGTGAT
>NEWO01001249.1:9512-51153 GCA_003013225.1 Phalaenopsis aphrodite
TGTGGTGGTGTGTGAAAAGAAGTGTAAGCGAAGGTAAGTGTGTATGTGAAAAAAGGATTAAGAATGAGTGAATAGGTGTGTGTTAAGCTATGGAAGAAAAGGAGGGGGAAAGGGAAGAGTTTTGGTCAAATGAGAAAAGAAAAAGGATTAGGAGTGAGGAAGAAGGCCCCGACCATAGTGGAAAATGGGGAAAATAGATTGGAGGGCTTGGCTTTTGGTGAGAAATTGAAAAGGAAATGAATATGGGCTTGGTTTATGATGAAAAAATGAAAGAAAAAAGGATGAAGGCTCGATTTATGGCTAAAAGAAAAGAGGGGAAGAAATAAAACAAAAAAAAATATATAACACTTTTGTTGGTTACATCATGTAAAGATTAAATCAAAATTAAAAGGGATGAAAAATGATACCTTTTTTTGACAACTTCTTGAATGAAGTGATTTCGTTACTCACTTGGTGATTTCCTTGTCTCAATTTTAACTGAGCCCCTTAACTCCCTCATCCCAACCAGACCACGCCTCCCCCTCCCTCCCAACCCCATCACCTCCCTGTCTTCTCTCATTCCACTTCTACTTTCATGTCCCTCTTATACACCGAAATCCCAACTCTCCTCTCCTCTCCAAGCCAAATTTTTCTTCTCTATCTCTCATCCTCTCTTCTCCCTATCCACAACTTTAGTTAAGGTTTAGTTTTGATTTGAGTTCATATTTGTGTAAATTATTGCAATTATTTTTTTATTATTAAAATTATCATTTTCTTTTTCCAAGTTATCGCAAGTCAATGAGCCAAATGGGCTTAAATTTGGGTAGAAAGGGTTTGTTTGAAATATTTCGACAATATGAATGCAATGGAAAATTCAAAGTAGAAAATTTTACATGAAAACGGTGTTATAGGGACCCCCAAACTATTTTGCATGCTCCTCATGTGTGACTATGAACATTTTACAATTAGAAATTGTAATTCTGATCATTATATTAGTCCATGGAGAAAACAATAATTTAAGGGCGCTTGGAGTACTATTATAACATGAAAAATTGAACTAAAAAGTTTACGTAAAACATATCTCAAGAAATCGTTAAACTTTTTTGCATGGTCTTTATATGTAACAATAAGAATCAAACAACTTTCATAATGAAGTTTCAAGCCTTACAATAATCATAAAAGAGAATGATAATTTTAGGTTAGTTTTAAGATTTGGTAGATGTTAATTTTAGTTTTATTTTGATTTGACTGATTTTATTTTTTATTTTGTTACATTTTAGTTTTATTAGATTAGGATTTAGCTCAAGATTCAACTTAAGTGAAACTTAATTTAATAAAAATTGGGAAATAGGATTGACTGAAAATGAGTTCAACAATTGGGTTAAATTTTCTATGTGTAAACCCAGACTTTTGGTACATAGAAGGGGCTTGCAATGTATTTTCTTCTAACAATATTGGCCAAATAACAGAAATCTAATAAATCATTGTTTTTTAAAACATATAGCCAAATGTGCCTCAATTCCATTTTTACTCTTCTGTACTTAACCAGATGAAACTTATAATTTCTTTAGACTCTTCTGTATGTACATTCTAACATGTGAATTTTAATTTTAAAAACCAAAAACATTTTTTCATAAAATATATTTTCAATCATGTAATCCCAAATGAATCGTTAGATGGCTCTAACATATGCAATAAAAAATCAAAAACACATTCAGACAAACTTATTGTCAGAATTTCGAATGAAAAGAAATTACCTAAAATAACATAAAATAAAAATTATCAAACATGATTATAAAAAAGATACTTTAACACCAAGAATATTAAACAAAAAAAAAATTCAAATAAAAAAAGTGAACTTAAATTATTAAGATAAAACTGAATAACTTCATGTCAGACTATCAAAACAAATTGTAAGCACAGATATGTTAGAATTTAGCACTCATTAACTGTTGATCAGATAATTGGGAGAGAAATGTGGCCAATGATCATAGGCCTGTTTGGCATAACCATTAAGACCATCCCCCTCAAATGCTTTATAGCAAAATAATCTGATCAACATAAGGAAATATAAAGACAAATTCCGAATAACGCCTAAAAAATACAAGTAATCATCCAAACTAACATGGCAATCAGCTGCTTCCCACATGTAATTCCTTTAAATTTCAAATCATTATTAACAAACTTTTTAACTATCAATACAAATTTCTAAGCCCTAATCCAATCTAGGATACAAAATAAAAATATGTTTTTGTTAGGCATAGAAAAAGTATTTTTCCATTGAAATTGAAAATGGAGCATGAAACATATACAACCAAGATAGTCCCCCTTGGAAAACTAATACAGGCGACTAAAATGCTCCACCAAAATTAGAGACTAACTACAAAGAATTAACCACTTTCTCTATTTGACAATATTCTTAACCCCCCCATCAACATCATCAATGTTTCTTTTCCTTTTTTCATTTTTTTTCATTTTTCCTAATAAATTGTACATTAAACTATAATCAGTTGCTACACATTAAAGCCCGTTGCCTCGTTACCCTACCTACATTGCCATTGACACCATTGAAGTCGAGCTTCCGGGGCCCACCAGTCCATTCTTCATCACTAACATCATCACCATCCTCATCATCATCCTCATCATCATCATCATCATCGTCGTCATCCTCATCCCTCTTGCGAGCAGCTCTATTACGGGTAGCTCTTCGAGAGCTTCTTGTCGCTGGGGTTGGTGTTGGGGCAGGGGATGGGTTTGGAGCTAGGTTTGGGCCGGGTCCTGAGGCTGGGTTCAGGGCTGGGGCTGGGACTGGGGCTAGGGTGGGGGGCCTCTTCCTTTTCACAGTAGATGTGTATGTCGCATAGTCCATGGTATCTTCCTTCAGCGCTGCCTTTAGTTCCTGAAATGCAAAATTCATAGTAACATTGCAACGGCCAAAAAGTGGGAACTGAAAAGTATGGTTTCATGGAGAAAAAAGAGGCATCTACATACAAACCTGCCTTTCGCTGTGTATTACATATCTAACACCTAAACTTTACATTTTATATTTATACCAGCAAAATATTTCAGATCACATCAAATGTATCATCATTTTAACTTTAAAGCGAAAGGTATGTATTTAAGAATTGATGTTTGGTTGTTAGATAAGTAAATACATGGGAATTGAGTGGCATGCATGTAAATATTCCTAAAAAGAATTATAAGAGAACTGTTTACATTCTCCAGACTCTTTAACATTGCTAGGTTTTATCACTCCATCAGATTATTAAAAAAGAGAAACAGTGGTAAATCATTACTCTCGAGGGAACCAGAAACTGGAACAGGTTAATTTTTGGTGGAATGAGAGTACAGGATTTAGCTCATGTTCAATCTAATGTGTCCCAAATTACTGCATCCAATTTTTTTGCAGTTAATATGCTACACCAATGTAATCTTACGTATCTCATAAAAATCTCCATCTCCGATTGATTTTTTTTACACAAAATAAAATTCAGTAATAAACTAATACCATACATAACTGCTATAGAGCGAGTGCTGAACAAGTGGTTTTTCCATGCTGAATCTTGGCTAGGTTCATATAAAGCTATTTTTTGTTCAAGCACATTTAATGACTTTACTAAAGGATAAAAATTTTGATTTGGTCAATTGATAGAAATTTAAACAACAAGAATGAGAACTCAAAAGGCTACTACAATGTAAAACACTACCTTGTACTTCTGAATCATGTCATCATAGTTGGTAGGCAAACTGGTAGAAACATCACTGGCACTGAAAGCAATGTTTTGCCTGGAGAGAGACTCCCCAGCCTTTGGATGTTCCTTCAGAGAAAAAGCCTGATTTATTGCATCAAATAAAACACGGTCAGAAAAGAACTTAAAAGAATAATCATATGTTTCAATAGATTTTTAAATGTAAAGGGGAAAGAAAAAAGAAAGAAATTTAGACTGGGTTACCTGACACCTGGCATCGTTCAATGCAAACATAATTTTTAAGTGCCTTTTTAGCTTTAGAAGTAACTGCAGAGCTGTTGAATCTTGCCAATCAACCTGATAAATTGCAAGCCCTCCATAAGCATGTGGTTCAATTAAAAACGACTCTTATTTTTTAAAAACAAAAAAAATTATAAGATGTAAGATTTACAAGCTACGGAATCAGCACTTCAACATAATACATCTTCTAAGAAAAATATTACTACTTGAAAACTTGAAGCTCAATAACAGGAGCTAAAGTGATCTAAAAATGAACCTGGCTGGGCTTGCCAACATCTGCTAGAAGTAAATGTTGGAGAAACAGAACTAATTTGCTCTGAACAAAAGCAACTAGATAAGCATACTAATGCAAAAAGCTCGTTAACGAAAGTGCAACACAACCCTTGATGAAAAAGGCCTTAATTTTAACCCCTAACTGTTAAACTGTTGTCTGTCTGACAAAACAATAACTTATTCATTTATAAACTGAATTTAAGCGAGAATGAGTGCCTTTTTTCATGTAAGAGGAAAAATAGCAATTAGTTTTTCATGCCTAAACTACCCTGTTGAAATTTCTATACGATTAAATGGTTGGGAAAACATTTTAGGCATGCCTTGGCAAGCCCACTCCACAAAAGTTAGGATTGACAAACAAAGGCTAAAATTTAATTGGAAAGACAATGAAAACAAGGGTAGCTCTCTCCTCTTTCACCAATGTCTAAGGTTACAGAATGATTAAAATTTAATTCAAGAAAAGGACAAGAAAATAACATAAAAATCGTAATGCCATGGAGATAGTAATCATAATCCCTGTCAAGGCCAATGCACGAAACTAAGAAAATGGTTTATCAGTTGAAATTAAAAAAGAGGATGACCTGGAACTTTTGCACTGTTTCTGCAGTAGGGACACTAGTGTTTTCCATAGCTGATGCCACATGCTGATTAGAGACATTATGCTCTTCAGAGTCTTCATTCAGCTCATTCGTTGCATCAGGGACTTTAATAGACCCAGTCTGTTGCCCCATAGAACTCCACGTTTTCATGTTAGCTTCAATTGCCCCGGCTCTTATTTGAATTACACGGTTAATATCATATATCAAATAAAGAGGCTCATCAGGAGATGTAAATGGGAGAGTCGCAAGAATTTCTGTACAGTATCTGCAGCAAAAATAAATAAATAAATAAATAAATGTCATCTTGAATCGGCTTGCCTATTAAGGTAAATCCTGAAGTTCTATAATATTGACTTACAGGAGAAATGATACTGAAGGGATATACCCATATCCAGACTCAAACTTTCTCACAATTGAGTGCATAAACTTGTTCCTTGAAACACGATTGCCTCGAATAAGCCTATATATTCTTGATATCCCCTGCCTGATGTGAGCAATAGCAACAGCATCAAATTTTCCTCTTGCGTTATTTGATGCCACATTCTTAGCTATGGATTGAATAAACTTAAATGACATCTGGAGGCCATCACCTAAACGGCACTCAAAAAATGAAGGATATCTGCATATGCACATGCACTGTTTAGCATAAACATGCCATCAAAATATAAAAAAGGGGTGAAGAAAAAGGTTCATACTTCTCATTCATATTCATAAGCAATTGATGAGCCAACTTTGAGTTCACCTCTAGTGGATCATTCTCTAAGGCTATAAGACAAGGAACACATGTCATTGGATGAACCAGACCTTGACGAAGTACAATTTCAACTATCTGCATCAAATGTAAAGAAAATAGAAATTAATTATGAAAGGAAATGGATTAAAAATTTCAAGATGATAAAAGGCATGTTCAACTCTCACCTTAAGAGCAGACTCACGGACCTGGTCAATTACATCCATACATCTTTCTAAGATAAAACTCCAATACAACTGAATGATACCTCCACAAATGTTCGTGTCTCCGGCACCAGCAGCCACAGGAACACAATTCTTAGCATATTCTGGACTTTGGGTCCGGGACTTGGCGATGCCATCATTCCCCAGTTGGTTTTCAGCATCAAGAAGGTATTCATACAGGTTTTGAACTGCTTGCATCTGAACAGGAATGATTCATATATCATTTAAATACAAGAGCATGACTAGATAAATAAACATAAATGGTACCTTAATTCTAGGATCAATATCAGAAGCTAGTGATCCCTCTAAAATTTTCCCAATATCTTCCTTCAACATATGCTCAGGTTCAGCAATTAACGCATACCCTAGTGCCTGTAGATAACTAGCAACATAATGAGTAAACCAGGCAAAATATAGTAAGATTGGAAACAATAACAGAAAAAACCCCAATAATTAAGCCACACCTGTAAAGCTCGAACTTTCAGGCCAAAATCCTCTAGAAAAAGGTACTTTTTAAGAAGCTTAAGACCTTGCACAATGTGAGGTTGTTGATCACTGCTATGTACCATGAATTCATTGCCATATCTAAGAAGAACTCCAATACAAAAGAGAGAACGCTCCAAACCCTGGAGCATGGAGAGAAATTTATGAAAATATTTATGGAAAATTAAACGCTAAAACTATGTGCTTAATCAATGCTGATATCCTATGTTCAAATACCATAAAAGTTACAAACTTTACAAGTGAAAAATGCGTAGTATAACAGATACATGTTAAAAAATGGGTGGTATAATAGAAGCCTAATAAATAAATAAAAAGCTGGACTACAAAGGTTTTTGAAGTTCAAAAGCTTTAAAGCCTGAGATTAAATGCAAGATAAAACAAGGGATAGAGCAGAGAGAATTGAAGGAAAGGAGGGCAAAAACTGCTCAGAAAAACAAAGAATAAAGGGAAAAAAATTATTGAGATTACACTAGCATACATCACATCCGCATTCCATACAGGTTTCAGAAGAAATAATGTTGAGGCAGGGAAAGAAGTTAACCAAAAGTAATTTGCTACGGAAGTAGGAGTATGACATGAAACGGCAATATAACAGAATTCAAATAACATAACATGACTTCAAAAAATAGTGCATTGCCCACAAGGACACGGAGATTGTGCTATATGTTAAAAATAAGGTATGCATTGATTATATAGTATGACAAGAATAATATTTTTCACAGCACTAAAATGATGCAGTAATTCAATTAAATGCCAAAAACAAATGCAGACTGACATTAAAAAAAGGGAAGATACCATAGCACTATCAGTGTATAAAATAGCCCTACAAAAAACGTACATAAAGTAGCTCAAAAAAAGAAAACAGATACAATGGAAAATCATCTGTGGTCACATAGGGGTTGCTCTATCAATATCCTAAATCAAAGAGTTAATTTTCCAGCAAAGTTTTGAGCAAGGAGAATTGATTTATGCACATATTTATTTGATATAAAAACAAAGTTAATAGGTATAATATAGAAGAAGTCATGTATAATATAAGCAAGAAGTTGGAACTGGCCAAAAGGTTAAGTGCTAATTCAAGTATATGCACAAGGTCTCATTTTCAAATCCGTCCTCCAACACTGAACTCCACTAAAAATGATTTTCAAAACATTTAAAAATTTGATCACATTCAATTTCAAGCAGTATCAAATCAAAAGATATCTTCAATTTGAGTGAAAAAGGATAATTTTTAGTCTGATAATCGACTCAAAGGTACCTTGTTCCAACTTGATTAGTCATCATCCTTGAATCATAATCATCATCAGCAGCAGTTTATCCTAACTATTTTGGGCTGAAATCATGATTTTAATCCTTCTTTGATGTATATAATTTCTATCTATATTATCCTTAGCCAGGCCCATTTTCTTCATAATACATAAATACTGACAACATTTACCCTCAGGGTCCTTTCAACGCTTCATTGTATATTTTCAAATCACTCAAATCGATTTTTCACTACAATATCACTCATAAAAATAACTTTCTTATTTTTCTCAATATAACCTCTCCTTTACCTACCATTCCTAGTATTGCCACATATTCATCATATTCATATAAAAAATGCACAAGTTAGCCATTTATAGTTTTTTTACTATTTGATACTTGAATAAATACAATTTAATCATCCTAATAGCAGTTTAATAAAATAATAAAATTTACCTTTAACTCCATGGTATTCCATATAATTCTCGTAAGCTTCTTCTCTATTTTGATCACGTAGCCTCAACTCTAAATAATATATCTTTGTTTATATTTTTTTTTCTATATTATAGACCCAGGAAACCAAAATCCAATCACATGGACATCAATTTATGTTCAAGCCCTTAGTTTCTAGATGCAAAATACTTAAACCTATCATAATTGTTGATATCACACTCACAAAATTACATAAGGAAAATTCAGCATTTGTTATATTAATTCTACGTCCTTTATATTTTAAATACATATAGACCTAACTTTGTTCCTAAATATAAATTTGTTAAAACTAAAATTTTAGTCACTTCACAAGTACTTATAATGCTAATCAATGCTCTTTCATAACTTTAATAGCTTCAATGTATCCTAAATAACTTCAACATATCTTTAAGCATATTTTTTCATTAATATACACAAAATCAATTATCTTGACATTTGACCATATGCCTTCTAAAGATCAATAAAAATCATATAAAGGTGTATTTACTGTCTTACTTTTTCATTGATTATCTTGTTAATAATATCATTTTTGAAGAAAGAAATAAAATTGATTCTTTGATATAGACATAATTTATTAGAGTCCCAAATCCAATATTCATTGCCATAGCTATCTTGTATAACTCAAAATTTTGATTCACCTATAATTAAAGAAATCTTGAGATTTTGCTTTCTTTCTTAAATATTGGAGATAAAATATTGCCTCTCTGAATATTTGGCATCTTCTATTCTTCCAAATTTATTAGATTTGCTAAACAATCACAATAATATCACCCATAGCTCTTCAATATTAATAGGTAACACATCTAAATATAAAGATTTGTATTTACCCATCATTTTTAAAGCTAAGTCAGCTTCACATTTTTTTTATCATTCCATAACATCACTTGTTAATTTGTTTATCATTCTCCTACAGAATGATTTATTTTCGAAAATCTTATTCAGTTATTTTGTTCATTATGTCTGATATTTAGCACTATTTCTCTTCAGTTGAAACTTTGGTAGCAAATTTAACCCACAGGCGTGCATGTTCATGAATCCAACCAGAATGTAGTCAAGAAAGAGAGCTATTTGTGATTTGATGTGAATGGTTTTGCAATTTTATTTGTGATTTGTTGACAATATGTTTGAAAAACAATAACCGACATATATAGTGATAAAGAAAGTCTCATAAATTGGTACCGTCTAGTTGCAGTAAAAAAAGATAAGTATTTCTAATGGAGGTGACATCAAGTTTTTCATAACCGCTTTAATTAAGTTGAGCGCTTAAAATTAATTTAACTACTTACTAATAATTGAAACATTTTTAAATGAAGATTATCTTCCGCATTGTTTAAACTGAATGGTGTCTCATATATATGGAAACTAAACAATAGCAAAAAGGACAAACTAATAAAGAGGATTTGATCAAACAATAACCCAAAGATCAATATGCGTAGTATCTAATAAGAGTATGTAATGCCACAAGAATGTTTGAAAGAGTTTTGCTCTCTATTCCAAACTTATTGACCAAATAAATTTACAAATTCATGGGATGAAATCAACGGAATGCAATTTAAATACATACCAAGATAGGAGATATCAAACAAATCATATGGCATCTCCCACTTCCATCCAATAAAAAGGCAAGATATATGATTGAGCACTTAAAATTAATTTACCTACTTACTAATAATTGAAACATTTAAATGAAGATTATCTTCCGCATTGTTTAAACTGAATGGTGTCTCGTATGTATGGACATTGATTAAACTGAATGGTGTCTCATATGTATGGAAACCAAACAATAGCAAAAAGGACAAACTAATAAAGAGGATTTGATCAAACAATAACCCAAAGATTAATATGCGTAGTATCTAGTACGAATATGTAATGCCAGTTTTGCTCTGTATTCCAAACTTATTGACCAAATTCATGGGATGAAATCTACGGAATGCAATTTAAATACATACCAAGATAGGAGATATCAAACAAATCATATGGCATCTCCCACTTCCATCCAAAAAAAAGGCAAGATATATGATAGATAGGCCATGGAAATTATTGTGACGCATAATATACTAAGAAATAGTGCATTTCTGAAAAGAGTAAATAAAAAATTTTCTTTTTGAATGTATTAAAGCCTTGACTAATCTACATGTGCTCCAACACCGTCCAACTCTCTCCTTTATCCTTCATAAGAATTAGAGCCAAAATTTTACTTCATTGCTCAATACACGTTATGTACTTATCCCTTGAGGACTTGAGCCAAAGCCAATAGCCTCTCCTCACATATAAAATGTATGTTTTCTCCCTCCTTAACCCTTCCATATCTTCTTTTTCTACCTCACCTCTAACATTTCATTAGACAAAGTTGTATTTTGCAGTGTTGCTAGTTAATGAATTCTTTCTTGCAAACTCCATCTATAGTGGAAATGTTGTAATTGTCAATAATCTCAAGAACATGGGTTTAATTAAGTGAATACGCTTTTTTAAGAAATTTTTTTCACATGCTTTTCCACTAAAATTATAATTAATTTTTTAAAAGTATTGTATAAGAACAGATTCTAGGCTAGTAATTCCTGTGGGAAATCTATTGTTAGCAACTGTCCATTGATTGTTGAATTTGGTAAAAATTTCAATGGCTGTAACTTTTTTGGTAGCCTAGCAATTTCTGGTTGAAATGCTCATGATGGGGAGGGTAATTGTGTTATATGCTTGTTTCCTGAAGCGAAGCGTACTCTTAAGTGCAGGACTTCAATGATTTGAAGTTTATCTTCTAGCCGGAATTCTATTGTAGTTTAGTTGTTCCGTTTAACCATTTGAGATCATTATAACTGAGCACCGTTCTATTCCATCTAATGTCTTGTGTGGTTATGTCTTTATATTTCCAATTTGTTCTCATTCATACACAACCAAGGGTTCCCTCTCTAAGAAGCACCACATTATGATTTCACAATTTGTTGAATATCCCTAAATGAACTAGCATTGTGATGAGGCCCGTTTTTGGTACGTATTGACTAATGGTATGGAGCTACAATGGTCACTTCATGCTAGTGCCTTTTTAGGACATCGCGAACATGCCGGAATTTCACAATGATATGCATGACATGTCATTTTTTAAGTCCAATTTTGGGTATTAATTGGGTTTCATCCAATGAAGGCTTGTTTGGAACAACTTTATTAACATTTTCTGTTTTTAAAAGAGCAAAAATAAATGATAAACTATTTGGATGCATGATGATCTCAATTTCTTTTTTTTTTTTTTTTTTGTGTGTGTGCGCGCGCGCGTGTGTAAAACTCCATTCTAGTATAACTTCGGCCAGCTACTCTCCAGCCCCATTTCCACTGTAGCCTGTGTTTTAATGAAAAAAAAAATCCAAAAAACCTATGCTTTCTCCTCACGATGACATCTCCCGATCACGCATCTGACTCACGATTCCTTCAAAGATATACCAAGAATAATGTATTTCAAGAACCTATGAAAGAATAGTGTCCACTAAATAGAATTTACAATTTTTCAAGCATCTGCAACATCATATCATCATTAGCCTTACCCAAAAATTTTGGGTAAATGCATCTACATAATTTTTCTGATGTTCGAACTTGAAATTATTTAGTGTAATAGTTTTCATGTTTTCAAAAAAAAAATAATAATAATATAAAAATACTTGGTCATTTTTGTTTTTTTTTTTTGTGATTAGTCACATCAACTAGCTGTGTCCCATGTTTTGTCGATGCTTCACATCAATTTTGCATAAGGCGCCCATAACCAAAATGCAACAAATATTTTTGCATAAACCAAGGCCAACAAAGATAGGCACACTCATGCTTCACCAACACTTGCGGATAAGCAATAAATAAGAGTTATACTAGCTAATGCAATAAAATTATTTTCCAAAACCTTTTTTTTTAAATAACAAGAGCTCCAAAAGAAAATCGTCGCAATCACACAACTGGAACAGCAATATGTAGACTGAAGGGGGTTGATTGCCGCATTTAAATTGAAAATAATAAATAATAACAATAATCTCATACTAATCATAATATGCATTTAAGTAATACCTGCTTGTTATCAAAATTGGGATTACACAGATGCCTGAAGAAAATCTGAAACAGATGCTCCACTAAACATGCACCCTTCTCAGACATTCTACTAAGGGAACAAAGGCACCTATGAAAATATTGAAGTTACTTTGTTAATCTGAACCATTTTTCCAATTGTCCAAAGTTAGCATCCAAATGTAGACATAAAAGTACTAAAGAATATCAATTGACAATATAGAAATAATGCTAAAGGAGATGAAATCTATTCAAGGAGATTTTCATTATTTCAACAATTATAAATTGTTAAGGAAAATAATTTATTACATGGCATTTAACTTGAAAAAAAAACTCACTTCTATTTATATTGCTTTGATTGGCACCACCTCAATATATATTACTATATGTTTTACCAATTATTTATGGAATCATATTTAGCTTGAAAGAAGCCATTTTTATTTCTAATGTTTTGATGTCATTAATAGCACACCTTGATAATTCCACACCACACATATTTTATTGAACATTTTTAGTTTTCAACAATTTTTTTACATTTCTAATGAAGGATTTCCACTTCAAAAGTAAAAAAAAAAATTCAATTTCCATAAACTAAAGAGCTTTGGAAAAGCGACTTAATTAGCTTGGCTTTTTGTGGAGTTCATGCGTTTAAATTGACTTTTTCAGCAAATTAAAAAGCACAATTATCTAGAAGGTGATTGAGAAAAAACTATTGAAAGAGTGGCAATGAATCTTAGACTGAAGTAGATATTAAATTTATTTTCAAATGTTTTCTTAACTCGTGTTAAACATAAAGACATGAAGTCCGACATCAGTAAAACATGCCATTTGAGTGATTTACATGAGATTTTAGGATCGCAATTGTCGCCTAATGCTTCAAGTTATCCCAGTGAGATATATAATGTTTTCAAAAATTGCTTTATCGGCGGTACAAATTTGCCAACCTTACTGAAAATAATAACTTAACATTATTTACAATGTCATGCGTTCTCAAATCATTCATTTTCTTTTATCTAATGAATAGTATATTTCCAAAATATATAAATACAAAAGTAGCATAACTTGATGTGAAGGCAGCCATGTAATTTGTGACGTGACTTGTTCATACCAATTATATTTTGCCACACCAAGTTTACCACAGTATGTGTTGAAAGTTCATTTTTTAAGCACAAACAAACTGCAGACAACCGTGGGTGTTTATGACCCGTTATCTATATAGCGTAAAGGTATTTTATTAGGATTGAAAATCAGTGGTATGATAGTTCTAATCTTTTTCTTCCACCAGTCTTTCTGAATGTTCATATGAAAAAATACATTTCTATGTATGTTTATAAAAATAATAATAACATAATTTCAAAAAATAATGCTTTACTGATGAACTAATTGAGTATTATTTACTCATACAAACCAATAAACCAGGACTTCCAAAGCCGTAAGCATAGAAGAACCATCCAAGGTATCTGATTTGAGAATAACTAGCAATGAACTAATGAGAAGTGAATTGACCAAAAGATTTAAATCATTTAAAGTTCAGGGCATAACATAACAAGCTAATAAACCATACCAAAAACACAAAAACATGTCAAATTTCCAGACTTTTAATAACAGCAATGTGAAGAAAACGGAAGTGCTGAAATTAAATGGCGCATGAACTCACTTGATACATGCATGTACAACGGTCAAATAACTGTGCCGAATAATCATGTATTTCAAGTCTAGTATAAGTTCCTCAATAACACTTTGTGGCGGCTTCCGAAGCAATGGCAGGATGGCATCAATAATAGAGATAATACTTTCAAGCAAACGAGCAACTGATTTACCGTTAACCTACACAAACCAATGGATCCTGAATAATCAGTGCTAAAAAAGAAAAAATAATATGTTATACATAGAACTGAAAAGCCATAAAGATGTATTACATATATTCTAAATCAAAAATTAAAAAAAAAAAACTAAAGATTTTCCATGAAAGAACATATTTTCAGGAAAAGAAATCCAAGGGAAAATTGATACCAAGGTCCTTGAAGTACAAACTTGCATCCATTTAGAGCTTACTGAAGTACAAACTTGCATCCAGCACTAAAGAGAATAAGTGTTGCAAAAGATAACAGCTAAAAATACTTTATTGACCTATAAATGATTTCAAAATACTAGCTAATAATATTAAAAAAAAATAAAGGAGACGAGACATTATTAAGTGTTTCAATGCTCATATACATCGTACAAATAAATATGTTTTATTAAACTAATGAACTAAAGCTAATAAAAAGTTCAAAAAAATAAGATTTCACAAGGTTTGTAAACACGACCATTGCTTGCACGACATTCCCCAGTAAAAACCTGCTGGCTAATAACTACAGGACAACTATATGTAATCAAATAATGAGTAGCATAAACCTAAAAACTTAGACATGAATGTTAAGGTTACATTAAACAGAAATAAATCTATCTAAATTAGTATTTAAAAAATTTAATAAGACAGGGTCTACGTTGTCATGAAGCTGCCATAGAACAAGAAACGCTGTAGAAAAAAAGTGCTACAAGTCATGCCACGTAAAAAAAACTCAGTGGGTACTTCTATCTAGTTGAAGCTTTCAGCGTTTGTGGATTATGATGCTATCTAAATGGTCTAGTTAAACCCAACCTCAACAAACCATTAAATACATCACACCCTATCACATTCTGGCAGATATTCAAAGGACCAAGTGGCATTGAATTGCAAAACGATTGCATCGGATGAAATCAGACAGGCCTTCATAAGTTAAAAGAGATGAAGGGATGAAGAGAACAAGAGAATCAATTGTCTCAAGAGTCACTCAAAACTTGCCAATAAAGCAGAATAAAAACTTCAAGTTTCGACTACTAATGTAGTAGTTTATAAAAAGATAACTATATATTAAATACAGTTGAAACACAAATAAAACAAAGCACCTGGTTTTTGAGATATGGCTGAAGGGTTACAACAAACTGGGCTGGACTAGTAGCTGGTGCACAAAGTGTTGGATCAACAAGACAAAATGATTGCAGTGCTAAAACATAAGGAAGTGCCCAGACCTCTTCCTCATCGATGTTCCCTTCCTCTACCTGCAAAAGTGACAAGACTATGTGATAAAGAAAATATAAATAAATAAGCAAATCTTAAAGAGGAAAAAGCTAAGTGTTTAGTGAATGAAAAACCTGCAAAATTCTCTCCAATAAACGTTTACATATCAGTTCACAGCGCTTGCGCACAGATGCTAAAGAAACTGCATTTATCCCTGCAGATTTAGCTGACTGCGGAAGAAAATCGAGTGCTAAATTGCGCTTGATAATAGTAACAAGGAAGTGATTAGTAGGCATCTTCTTTATAACATCAACAATTTGCTCAGTCTTCATTGCAACTTCCATAGGAATTGAACTACCATCGCCTACAAATTGGGTTTGGCATTCAGAAGGCTCTTCAAACCATAACTCGTAGAAGGTTTTGCAAACAAGATCCTGTCAATTATCAAAGACAAGGGTTGTTAACTTATATGTGAAGTTATGAATTGAAAACCATGACATAAGACCCTATAATTAATCATATTACTCACAAACAATATAAATAACCAAACATAAAAATAGCTTATTTAACTCTTGTTTGGAAACCATAAATCATAAGCTATGTTGAATGAGAAAATTTTCACACAACAGAATTGAAGGCATGCAATAACAAGTATTATGCAAGGCAATTAAAATTCTAATCTGGAGTGAGTCCAAACTTGGATAAAGATCGACCGGAAACTATCCTTTTTTAAGCTAAGCCTTGAATGGTTATAGGACAGCTTGATTTGATATCAATTTGAGCCAAACATGACTCATTGACTTAGAACTGAGCAAAAAATTAATATGATCTTGATTTTTTTTTCCGTCCCAAAACAAATTTTTAGCCTTGAACATGCATACATTCATACACGTATAAGTTCGCATATTTAATGATTTATATTCAAATACATACAAAAATACATGAATATACACATATATTTCGATCAAACTTCAAGCTTGCACGATATGACATAAGCTCATATCAATTCAACTTTGATTTGAGTCAAGCTTGGCACGCTAGTTTGCTCAAATCAAATCTTCAATTTCAAGCTAAACTCAAATAATAGAAAACACTTTGTTAGACTAGCGCCTAAGGGCAATTTAGTCTTTTATGAGTTATTACTGTGGGGCATAAATAGGGCTAATATATTTAGGGTTAAGTTATGTGAGATTATGGTCGTTAGTCTTAGGGTTTGGGTTTGGGGGAGATTGCCTACCTCTCGAATTTTAGGTGTTAGGTTAGAGTTTAGGAGAGAGCGCCTACCTCTCGAATTGAAGGTGATTATCCTTTATCTATTTGAGTTGTATTGTCTGGTGTTATTGAAAAAAAGATTTGGTTTCCCTAATTTCTATAGAGTGTATTTGTAAAAATATTTGAAATGAGAGTAATGTTAGACCAGAACCTAAGGAAAATTTCGTCTTTTATTAGTTATTATTGTGGGGTATAAATAGAGCTAATATGTTTAGGGTGGTTAGGTATATTATTTGAGATTATGATCTTGAGTCTTAAGGTTAGGGTTTTGGAGGAATCGTCTACCTCTCGGATTGTAGGTATTTCAACATTTATGTATTTGAGTTGTGCTGTTTTGTGTTACTGAATTTAAATAATTGGTTGCCCTAATTTATGTGGAAAACTTCTCTAGTTCCTATCACACTTCTAAAATACACATTCACTCATAAATCTTATTAGAGAGATTTCAATAAAGTAAATAAATCTAAATGAAAAACATATTAACAATGTGCACTTATTCTTTACAATGGTTATTTTCTTTGATCTTTATAGATTGGGTTCAAGGTTAAAATAATTGACAAGCCCGATCTTGGACATAATATACAAGACCAACAACTCAAGACCCTCATTTTTATCCGAACTCATTAGCTTAACTAGTTCTCACTTAAATATGAATATATATGAACTTGTACTTCCCAATATCACCAAACAAAAAGATGCAGCCAACTAGTTTTAAGTTCAGCTACAAGCATGAAGAACAGGGAATTTTCCTCCCACACACAGTAACTTAGCTAGAGCCCTTATAGTCTTCTCATACATCAATTTGTATCCATAATGTTAACTGCATTTACAAAATCTTTAAAGTAGTAAAAAACATTATACAAAGGTAACAGTTTCTTTTTAAGTGCCATCTCCATTTTGATGACTAATGAGACTCGTCATCAAAACCATTCTTTAGAGCCTACTCCTACCAGCAGCTCCTTTCCTTGGCCAAGTTTCACCCTGTTCAACTTAGCTTGTTGAACCTTTATGGAGAAACACTTCTAGAACAGTTATCACTACATCCTAATCATGCCCGATCAACCATCATCAGCCATCCTGCTGACATTCATTGCATACTCAACCCATCAAATCACCCAATACTATCAAGCTCTACCACCATCAGCAGACCTTACAAATGTATACATCTATTTAAAATGAACTCGTTCATTGATATTCCACTGAAACAAATATACCAAACAATCAAGTAGCTCCAAATGAAACATCGCATAAATCAGGATAGATTTCAAATGGACTTGCCTTTAATAATTTCAAACATGTTATGAAATGATTTTCATTTGGATTCACTTAATATAACTCCACAAATATTTCATGCAAATATTTTAATGAAAAACCCATAAAGAGAATGGTGTGATGATTTTGTTTGTGTTAAAAGCTCAAAATTAAAGGTTTTTTTTCTAAGTTTTATAGATTATAATTCAATAGTCATTTATTAAATAAGATTGAAATGAAGAATGCCTTCCAATCTTTAGTCAATCAAAACATATAAAGCATATTTGATCTTGCCAATCTATTCAGGCATCATGATATTGAACATGAGTTACTAGCTAGATTCACTTACAATTTGAGCGATTGAATGCATGTTAAAGGTGTAGCATTGGACCTTATTAAAATATTTTAAAAATGAGTTTATCACTATTTTTGAATCTCTATAACACTGCATGTTATTTAGTATTTTCTAATGCACAAAGGGATAATGGAATATCTTCGTAGTCAACAGTAGGATTAGTGCCATTTGGATGCCACGATTTACATGCTACTTGATTTTCAAGTGTTATTTTTATATGTCATTTCTTGATGCATGTGTCATATTACATTATAATTTTACTGCAACAATTCACATGTCATACGAGTTTAAGGAGATTTCATATAATTTTTGTGCATCATTTTATGAATTGACTTTGACAATCACTGTATTACATGATGTATTAGCATTGCTTATTCGCATCATGATACTAACCACATCACCGAATGGATGAGAGTGCCCTTTCTTTTAGACAATACGAGAGTCATTGATTCCATCCATCTCAATCGATCGAGTCAAGGCTTACGTGTCTTTGTTGAAGTCTATCTATCTATCCATCTCATCTATCTATATAAATAAATAAATATATATATATATATATATATATATATATATATATATATATATATATATATATATATATATATATATATATATATATATNATATATATATATATATATATATATATATATATATATATATATATATATATATATATATATATATATATATATATATATATATATATATTCCTAAATAAATCATATAGGTAAGTGGTTGGTTCAAAAGACAGGAGGCCAAATTACAATTCAAATGCAAACCTTCAACATCTCATATATCATTCATTTTTGCATAAATTTAGAACTGGCATCATTATAGCAGAGCCTAGCTACCATTTTTGCTCACTTTGTGTGTTCCTGAACGTAATTGCATTGTTATGCCACTGCTTATTCTTGACTTGTGTTTGCAATTGATTATTTACTAGATATGCATTAAAATTGTATGTTTTTTTTCCCTAAATTATTCATCTTATTGGTGTAGAGTAGAGTGATCAAGGCTTACGTGTCATTGTTGAAGTCCTACAACGTTAAACCTTCTTCCATTAATAATCAAATGACTTGAAAGTAACTATAGATAAAAGTTTTACTAGAATTTAAATGCATAACTTCCCTTACAACCACTCTTTTAAAACAATCAATCCTCAACCCCTTTAGTGGATCACACGTGTAATCTGCATTTTTGGATAGCCATATCCATTAAAAGAGTGCTCTTTAAAATCAATACAAATCTCGAATCAATACAAGCATACACATAACCCAATGAAGCTCGTACTAATTTATTTTTCTGCAACTAATCTGAAAGTAGATAATTAAAATTAAATCTTGTATGTACATGTCATATTTATTCATGATAAGGTTGAATATATTTTAGTAGTAAAGTTGTAAGACATTTACCATATCTTGTATTTCATAGAGACTGAACTTCATAATTTTATACAATTAGATGGGTCAATCTGCCGTCATTTTTAGACAGGATTAAGACCAGGTCATGGATCATGGGTCATACTTGACTAAAACATTCAGCCCATCTTTACAATAACGTTTGAGCATAGATTTGTCTTTATAGTTCTCTAATTCTTATTATTAGGCCAGCTTTTACCCCTATAGAATATAAAGCCCCCCAATATCAACGTTGCTTGATGGCATCCGCTCGCTTGTTCAACTATTATGCATAGTGTTTGTTTTGCATGAGTTCACCTCTTTATATTGACGTCTGTGTGTTCAATTTTATTGTTTTCCGCATGATGAGTAGTCATTTGAGCCATCCTTTCATTGGAATAGAGAATCGTACCTAAAATATATTTTTGCTTACCAAACCCTTAAGGGAATAAAAGAATGCTATTAATCAAGAGTATTATTTAGCTCGTTGTCAAAAATGTGATTAATCATGAGTGAATGCATCAAGAAAACACTTGATTATCCAAAACATAGTAAAACCCATACAACATCACTTACTGTAGAGTGTATTATATATAATCCTTTAGTACGGTACCCTCTCTACAAAATGCTCAAAAGTCTAAGCTATGTCTAACCAATCTACCTTTCAAGGATTTTCATGCTGAAGCATAAAAGATGTACAACCACTTCAGCCACTCGAAATGATATAATCCAATTTTTTGTTGCTTTTCTATTGTGTCAGACTACGAAAAACCACAAATAAAATGAGGAAGAAATCAATTTCATTAATTGATATGTCAATGTTAATTTCCATGGTCAGTTTTTAAATTAACAGGGAATGATGATATTCAAATGTTGTATGGCTAAAGCACTGATTCTCCATTTGTTGTTTGCAGCCCTATTGGTTTAGAGATACACTTCTGTGAACATCTGGTTTCTTGTGTCCAGATCTGTAAGTAACAAAGTCTGTGCTTTGGTGAACTATGTGCATGCATCACCATGTGATTTATGCATCAAAGCCCAAAACCCATATCAACCTGTAGCCCGTGCAAGCATATTAACCTGTAACCCACATTGCTAGATAGAAAGTTATGTCCTGGTAACATATCAAAAACCATGAGATTGAATCAAGGGTTAAGGTTCTCTCATAGGAGGAAGATAGGGTTTGATCTCAGCGAGCTTGAAGCCTGCAGGAGGGATTACTAGAGGCGGAACAGCCCGCAGGGGAGGGACCGATGGTGGCAGAGTGCAGGAAGGGCTACTGGCAGCTGAAATATGCAGGGAAGGAGACTGCCAACTTAGATCTATAGGGAAGGAAGGAGCCGACGCTGGCTGAAAAAGACTGCAGGGAAAGAAGGAAGTTTCCAATGTCTAGGACTTGAAGGGAGAGGGATCCGGAGGGTAGGGCGTACAGGGAGAGGATGTTTCTGGTAGAATAACTAAAAAGATGAAGCGGAGGAAGAGCCTGCAGCACGACAAAGAATGTCAACTGCAGAGGATAGGAAGTTTTCAGAGGTAGGAAACTTTAGGGTTTGTTTCAAGACTCTGATGCCTTGTTGATTTTCAGAATTCAACCGTATTATTTTTATGATATAAAAGAGGGTTATAAATAACCTTATAAGAATCCTAGAATAGGAAAGACAAGAAAAAAGAAATAACATGAAAGGAAAAAATATAAAACTTATATCTTCAATTAATCAATTCATAATAATTACTTAGAGAAAAATGAAACTACATAAAATAGGAAAGCCTAAAACTGAAAAGGAAATAAATTCAATCCACAGAAAAAAATATAAAATAGGAAAGAACATAAATCAAATCCAAGAAATAAATCTAATCCTCATAACTTCTAACAAGAATAAATTATTTTCTAATATAACTTCTAGCATAAAATAACCTGCAAGCGCCAAATTTTAATCAAGTGTGCTTAAAAGTGAGGATAGGTTGACTTGGACTGAACTAACATCAGTTTTTTTCTAAATAAAATTTGGTAATTTTAACTAGAGAGACTAGAGAACAAGAAGACATAATGATTAAAGAAAGAATAGATATTTACTGTTTAGGAAAAATTTCAATATGTACCAAAGGCTACCATTTATTGCAATTAAGAATGTTAAAAATCTAATACTATGAACCAAGTGGGGATAGTGGTGGATAGAGATTTAGAAAATAAATTTCCAAAGAAAAATAGTAATCATGATAGGTGCTTGTTATTAATTTAAATATTTCAATGCTTCAGCTCTTGAAATGAAATAGAAAATGGTTTTGATAGAAAAAAATAGATGGATGTGGAATAAGATAACTTTGATATGTCAATAACATATAGTTTTATAATAAAATGTCAACAACATATAGTTTTATAATAAAATGTGCAAACAAATTAAGAAAAATAGACTGAAAAATGATGCTATAAAAAGAACGAGGGGTATTGCATTTGCTGAATATAAGATGGAAGATAACTGATTTAATTGATTTCAGAATTACAATTAAGGGACAAAAAGCACCCAAAAGATAGATAATTTAATATAAAGAAAAAGAAATAAACAAAAATAAACATGGAATAAAATTGTTGATAATAGGATAAAGAACTTATGCAATGCTCTACATAAATGAAAGGAAATTTAGGAATCAAAAACAATCATAAAATAGTTGGGACGTTAATGATGATTGATATGATCTTAGAATAGTAAAAAAATAATTTAAGAAATACCAAAGAACTCAGATTCTAAACATGTAGCTATCAAACCAAAAAAATTTTATCTTTTCTTTTCAAGAAAAAAAGAAATTTAATCGTAAGGACAAACTCCAAAATAAACTTTGACCATATAACATGGGTTAGTAGAAATTTATGGGTGTGTTTGAACTACTATAAGAAAAACATATCAATATGAAAAATTGCCCTAAGATAAGGTGTTAATGCTTAAACCTTTCGAGGAAGAAAGTTAAGACTGAAACTGGAATCCTTAACTAAATGTAGGATGACAAAGTTGAATTAAGAAAATTTTCACAGGAGTTTTGAGAGTCCAGAAATAGATCATATATTAATAAGGAGGCCTAATAAAGAGTGGGAAGGTACAAATGAATATACAGGCAACTAAATCTGCATTTAGAAAATGAATAAGAATAATGTTACAAAGACATAAAATATTTATAAAGAAACTAGAAGTTATCGAGGGGATATTAGGCAAAGCAAAAGCTACAGCTTTCATAATTTATTTAATAAATTAGACAGTAAGCATGGATAAAACAAAATTACACTAAATGACTAAGACAAGAGATGTGGAAACCACGGGGTTAAAATTGCGCAAATGGATGCTAAGGCGTTTTTCATCTGCAAAGAGAGGCGTAAGCCTCAAATTTTAAAATTCTATAAATTAATAAATATTGTGTAAACTATAAAGTGTAGAGTGAAAAATAACATATTAATATTCTAACATATTAACACTTAAAAAAAAAAACTATAACAGCATTTTAACAAAGTAAAAAAATAATAAATTGCAAAATAAGAAGTAACATGTTGATATCGTAATATCAAATCAAGAAATAAGACTACCAAAGAAAGCTAAAAATTAAACATAAAAAACCAGAACATCAAAACATAACAATCAAAATAAGTTCAACATAAGTATTTCTCTCCTACTTATATTGCCTCCCTCCCCACACACACACACACAAGAATATTAAGAATATAACAAGTTTAACGACATTTGAATTTTAAATTTAAAAGTGCATATTACTCCCTTTCAGCCTTATATTTAATCTCAGTTATCTTCATTTTTCTAGTAAATAATCGTTAACAAAAATATTAATTAAAACAATAAATATGCTGAAAAATTAAAACTGTAACTACATAAATTTTTATAGATATATTTTTCGTTTATTTATTATTATTTTAAAATGTGTGAGAAGTGAGAGTAAATAAAGTATATTGATTTTATTTTTAGTTTTATTTAAAAAATTTATGGATAGTCACATAATTTTAAAGTGTTTTCAAAATGAGGCGCGCCTCAACCTCACCCAATAAAGCTAGGCCTGCCGCAATAAAAAAAAAAATATAAAAAAAAAAAACTCTAAAGCATGCCTCAAGTCGGACATATAGGAGCAACTCTTATTGTGCATTTTAAACGATGATGAAAACTATCTAATTATATGACATAAACTTAAAGATAACATAATCTTAATAGTAAGAGAGGGTGAAGAAATAAAAAAATACTATTTAGAGAAATGATCAAATGAAAGTTTGAAAAAATTATTTTATGAGAGCATCATGAAATAAATCATAAAGAATACAATAAACTGATGCAAAAAAATTAAGTTTCAATTAACAATTTAAAATATATAAAGATTAAGCTTTATGACCAGGTGAGATCAGCACTAAAATTTGGACAGTTGTCATATTTTGGTTAGATCTTCCTAGTGAAATCTTAAAGGATATGAGAATATCGAATGATTGAAAAAAAGAAAAAAACATAGCATTCACATCTATTAGTATTTCTATGTATGTTAGAGGATATTCAAAAAAAGATAAACGTTTGAATGATATTTGCATGACATTGTTCTAATAAATGAGACATCCGTTGAAAAGGGAATCTACATACAAACCACACAATTCTTGTGCCTATAGATATGTAACACGTAAAGTTTAATACTTATTAAATACCCAGATCTCTAACCACATCAAAAATGCAACTAACACTAACTTTTATAAAGTGAAATACTCTCTTTCATATGTGTTTTAATGTGATTGAGACAGTAAAATGTTACACAACTAATTAACAAAAATTAAGTTTTAGAAATGCAAATACATGAGAAGTGTGTGGTACATGTTGAAATAAGAGAAAAATAGAGCAAAAGAAAAACAAATCTAAGAAAATAAAAGATTTAAAATTACTAGAATGAAAAATGAGCATATGAGATGTAATTTTAAAGGAAAAAAATTAGAAATTATTGGTCAAAATTGTAGGAAGGCCAAAAAAAACTTAGCAGTGATATATCTTAGCTTGAATCCAAAAGACCGGAGCATAGATAATTTAAAAATAAAATTATAATAGAGGGTACATATTTACTCATCCCTTTGTAAATTACAATCTCACCAATGTGTTTTCTAGAACAAAAAATAATTTAATCATCTTCTAGACATATACTTGAATGACATTTTAGCTTCATAGAGCTTTTTGAATCATAGTTGAGAAACTCAAAGGTTTAAATCTCTTCTATATGTAATACTAACATATTAAAAAAACATCAATTAGATCCAAAATTCTTGAATGAAAATTGCGAAGTACATGTGCTTCCACCCAAATGTATCTAGCTGCATCCCATCAACCTACTGTTTTTGGAATGAACGTCATAGGAAGTCAAATGCATTATATGCAAAGGTAATTTATTAGCCACACCCATTTTATTGTCAAAAAAAATGAAAGAGATGTATCTTTTCGAAGTTAAGAATAGATTTTCCAATTACATTATCTTTTCTACTAGTTTTAAGAAAGAGTGTGATAATAATTTTAAGCTGTCCAAGCATGCCTGTGATTTCTGCATAAAAACAAAAAAACAAATCAATCTGAATGATTTATTCAAACTTCTTTGCATGATAAACTGTCAATAAGCATTCACAGCAACAAGGCTTGAGCAAGTATCAACCAAGATGCACTTCTTACAAGGATCAAGCCAGCTCATTATCAAAATATATTAAGATAGTCAATGTCTAAATCTCAAAAGAATGCAATGGATGGCAACTGCAGCCTCATGCATTGAGCAGTTATGATGCTTTTAGTTAACCTATCGCTCTGGTAATACCATTATAATCATTTCATAAATTTAAATGAAATTTTAATTACAGATTCTGATTATTGAAGTTTTAAAAAAACAGTACATAGTAGAGTTACTTTCATGGCTCTATTTGAAAAACAAAATAAATTCAGTTGTATGGATAACTTGCGTATTAAAGTATATGTTAAATTCAGCTGGACCTAGAATAATGTAAAGAATGCAAAATTCAGCGATATCATTAGCAAGTTTTCAGACTATATAAAACATTGGGAGAGATGATAAAAAACTCACTTGCACACTGGATTCTTCATCTGTGATACGAGAGATCATCTCTATAAAAGCATTTGTTGTTTCGGGAAAACTAGCATTAGAAGTGCATAAATCTCTAATAATTTTGATTGCCCGCTTGCGTACACTTACACCCGTGTCCTTTATACGTTCAGAAACCTTTTCGAAGTACTATCAGGAAACAAATAACATAATGAACTTAGCAAACAGAATAATCCATGAGAACAACATAAAACTCATGCATACTACCTACCTTCAAGCCCACCTCTGGATGAGATGCAATATACCTACCAACAAGTTCAAGAGCAGCCTCACGAACAGAAATTGCAGAATCACAAAACCTTCCCTCAACGGCAGTTTGGACTCGTTCATCATACAAAACTTCTGGATCAGCTTCTACTATAGAGCTAACCTGTGCAAAAAAGGTTAAGTAGGCAAAATAAATTTGATAAAATTTTAGATCAAATCAGTAAAACAAAAAATTATCTAGAAAGCAGTCTCACCGCACGTAATGCTTTTGCCCTTAGTATAGAAGAGCCTTCCCTCAAACTTGCCTGAGAATCATTTTTTCAACAAACAAAAAGGCTAGTTTTTTCATTATTCCGATAAAAGCATTACATACATCAGATATCAAGTAACAGAATAGCAGTTCTATGTGTGAAAAAAATATTATCGCACATTTAAAAAAAAAATTGAAAAAGATGAGTATTTACCAGAAGATGCGTGAAAATTTTATCAAAACCTCTAGAAAAGGAAAGGTTTTGCCCCAATTCTAAGCAAATCCTTTTAGCCCAATCTCTTGACAGTGCCAGCGTAACTTCTGATTTCCCCAAAATTGCTGTTGATTTTAATCTGGCAAAAAGGTAAATGACCTTTTCTGGAGATACAGGGTTATCCTTGTGCCATAGGGACAGATAGAACCTGCAAGAAAATTTATCAATTTAATACTTTCAAAATGTTAAATTGCATCAAGCAAAAACAGAAAGTTAACCAACCAACGAGTAAGCAAATTTGCATCATCTTGTTGACCAGTCTCGTCGAGATAGTTCAGGAGAATTTGCTGAAGGATCTCAAATTTTGTTACTAAATCGGACTCTTTGGAAGAGTGTTTTGCAGCACCTTTAGCAGATTTAATGCTTTCCTTACTTTGGGGCTGGCAGTATGATTTCAAGACACTAAGCTGCTTTTTGCAAAGACAGACATGACACGACCAATCACGGACCAACTTCTCTTGTCCAGAAACTCCTAAGCAATCCTCATGAAACCATCTATGACAAACTTCACAATTCATGTTTACACCTTTTCCACAAAAACAAATGCAACATGAATCTTTTAATTTAGTACATGCCTCAGCCTCCCCCTCAGGCAACTCCTGCAGAATCCACAACGTCTCTCCTCTGCAATTTGCAGAATCACGTTTTAGTCTGGCTGCAATTGCTCCGAGAACATCAATTGCAATGCATCGAGCTGAGACATCTTTCGACTTAAGCCCAGCATTTTGGAGCAAAACAACACAGAGAACCTGCACATATTTCATCATTAATTGCATATCAAAGTTGAGAACATTATGTCTAGATCAAAAACCATCACCTGTAAGATAAAAGCAGCAGCTGGGTACTCTGGCAAATTCAAGGTTGTCAACAGGTCTGTCACAAGGTTTTCCAAAATAGTTTTTGATTCTGATAAATCCTGGGCTTTAGTATTAGTACACCTTTCAACAATCTTGGTCCATAAAGCAATTGACACCAATTGTGCAACATCACGACATTTAGATGGGCAAGCTGCATCAACTGAAGAATTCAAAATGGCATCCATAGTTGATGCAGCCTTTACAGCATCCGGAAGATTGGAACCAAATTGTGCCAAGTGGATCAGCAAAGCTGTCACCATCTGAATCTGCTTCTGCTCCACATCTGGTAAATGGTAGGCTCTCAGAGAACGCTTTGAAAATTGCAATTTTGGAAAGAGGTGCAGTATCTCATCTAACAAGAAATCTCTTTGCTCTGGGTATGAAGCAAAAACCTGCTCCAAAGTAAAAACAAGAAGAATATATAGAATCTAAGAGATTGTCAGTAAAGTAAATCGTACTCCATGAAAAACAGCTAGAGCACCAGAGAGCATATTACCCCACAAAGTAAATTAATAGACTTCAACTGCAAGAGCTGTATATTGTCAACCAAGAAAGTAGAAATGCTTGCTTTCAATAGCTGAAAAATGCAGCTATCTGACAGCCGCACAGCTGACAGAAGATCCTTAATATAGTCTAATATAGAACATAGCTTTTGAACAACAGAATTAACTAGTGTAGAAACCCTGTCACAAAAGGAAATGAAAAAGTTGGGAAAAATCACATGTATTTAGATAAAGAAAAATAGAAATGTATTGTCGTGAAGATGACAGCTACAAATTAGAAAATTATGGAGCAGTCAAACATAAAGTGAAATCCACCAGCTCACTTGTTTACAGTAGACTTCTTTACATTTGTAATCCGAACGTTGCGTCGTTTTCTGCCTACAGAGCCATTATCAGCATCATCATCTTCAACTTCATCGCCTAAACACAAATTAAATTTTAATTAAAATACTAGAAAATAATTTAATTAAAACTGAAACTTAGAGTAATGCTTTCAAACTCCAACACAAATCTTTGGTGTTTTAACAATGCATTAGAAAAATATCAATTGAAAAAATGGAAAGGTGCCCTAGGGATCAATTTCAAAAAAGAATAACAAAAACCTGAAAGAAAAAAATTATATAAAATATCGATATAATGAGATGTTGGATGGACATGAGCTTCAATAACATAACATACATGCTACCAGCAATTAAAGTGACACAAATTTGAGAAACTTATAACGGATGAATGGTAAAACTAAGAAGGACATATTAGCTGAGCGCATGAGAAAACACCAATTAAACATAAGGTTATAGGAAAAAAATTCTTTGGTGATTAAGACAACTACAACGGAGAACAAAAAATAAACCGATGAAGTAAGAAGAAATGACTACTATGAATGCAATTGCAAAAATAGGAAAGCATCAACGGCAGTACAATAACAACGGCAAGCCTTTATCCCACTAAGTGGGGTCGGCTACAAGAATCACTTTTCTCCATTGGGTCCTATTGAGTGTCATATTTTCACTTAATTCTAATAAATTAATATCATTTTTTATACAATATGCCCAAGTCTTCTTAGGTCTACTCTGTCTTTCTTAAAATAAGTTGAATCTAAAACATCAAGGCAATAATTGCTAGAAATTGTACAAAAAAATTTATCTAAACTAATTGGATTCATGAAGAAGTGAGACAAACCCCAAACAGGATGTATATGGCTACTGAAGGTGATTATTCGCAAAACATGGATAAAAAACGTAGGAATTTAGAATAAATATTTCAACTGGAGATAAGCTATTTGTGTAAACCACTAAAGGCATTAGTTCCGCATGAAACCAATCAGTATATTTTAAGTAAGCTAGATGATGATAAACATTAATGTAAATTAACTTTGCTGAACTCACAGTCAAATTCACCATTTTCATTTTGTTCTTGAGGGGTGTGGTAAAATGGGTTGTAGGCAGCCATGACCTCCATCATGTGGTATCTTGAGAAGTCAACAATCCGCTCAATGATCTGAAATTAAAATTAGATCATTTTTAAAGCAGTATCTCAAATTACATTAGTTAGTCATAAAATGTCAATTGGTTCCAAAATTTAATTGAGCAAAAAAAAAAAAAAAAACTCCAATATAACATGTTCACATTAACTAAAACCATCCAAGCAGAGCAGTCACAACATACCTCTTCTTTGTATAGCTGCTTTGGCATATCTTGTTGGGTCATAATTACAAGAACGGCATGAGTGGACTCTAGAGCATGCAATACGATTGGTAAAACTTCTGTGGAGGACTTAAACATGACAGCACACATTAGTCATAGAATTAACAATGTCATAGAGCAGCTCGCAGCTGACATCAAGCTAATGTGAATACAGCGAAAAACACAATCAGAGCAGAGCTTCATAAGCAAGCATGTTTGAGCATCATTAGTAACTAGTACGGCACATCATTATATACACACTACAGCACATAAAAAGGGATATGGTCCTGCTGAGACCAAATTTTCTATTCTGCCAGAAAACTTCAAAACACAGATCTCACTCCATAACAATGTTCATTTTTCCTTTCATACCACGGTCTGAAACAATCTATCAAATGTTTAATTGCTCTTATCATGAACATATTACTAATGATAAAGATGCTTTTAAATAAAAAAGTTCAATAAAAATATAAGAAAAAAAAAGTATGCAAACAAAGAATTCACTATGATTCATGCAAAAAAGAATTATGCCAATAATTTTGCGGATAAATCGATTTTAGCATGCAAAGAAAGTAGCACCTAAGAAAAATGTTTAAATTTTATAGTTTTTTATTTAAAACAACTGCTCTTTATTAAAAAACAATTTCAACAACTTTAATTTGCATTTGCTATAGTAATAATGTGCTTGAAAACTATTCATTGGTTGGAATAATCTGAAAAACATCATTTTTTTTAATATGCTAGATTAGGATAATTATAATTTATTTAACCAACACTTGAATACATCGGAATGACAGCCTACATAAGATCAGGATCCCTTTACACAATTAATTAATTAGTTCAAACGTTGCTTGAATCCACAGAATTACGATTTTGTCAATTGAAAACCTTCATGGGAAACCATTTTTGAGTATATGATAGCAAAATGAGCAAATAAGAATGGTAATCAAATGGAATGATGAATTTAACTTCATTTTCATCAGACAGTAGGTTTAAACACATGACTGCTCTTTTAAATTCTTTCCAAAAGCTGTCTAGCAAAATTAAAAGTATTGCTTCATCTTACTCACAACTTTCTATTGATATAATAGAGACGTTATCTAAACTTTCCATGGTATAGCTTTCAGCGAATGGCTATAAACAAAAGTAGTAAACTTACTTTAGGAATCAGGAACCTTTAGAAAGGGTTTCTTAAAGCTACAATGAAGCTAGCTATGTTAAATAAATCCCAAGTATTGTGGAGTAAAAAGTCATTGGTATTTAGGTTAAACATGTAGGAAATGAAAATGTAAAATAAATGTATGAAAAAACTAGAAAGTACATTGATGAATGATTATATAGAGATGGTGAGACAACATATGTTGAAGATAAAATAGCAGAATATAAACTTAGATAATTAGGCCATGCACAACAAATGATAGGAAATGCACCCATTCAATGAGTACAAATGTTTAGTGTCAAAGAGTTAAGAAGAAAAAGAGGAGAACAAGATAAAATGAATAAATGTTGTTCAAAAAGATTTGTGCAAAATATGTTTAACAATAATAATAGCAAATGAGGATTAATAAAATTTAAAAGTTGATTGACATAAAGCTGTGATGATTTGTCCATAAATAGTGAGCTTCAAACAAACTTTCCACTAAAATGATCGGGTAAAGTTAGTATCAACTCCAGAAAAGAAAGATATTCCATGACACTCAAATGATTGTGACCTTATGAAGGCATTAATGTGGTTGCACATAAGATGTTAAGATTTTTGTTGTTTAGGCATTATACTAAGGTGTCCATAAAGTAATCAGGCTACGCATTGATAGAAGAAGATTTTTAGGCCCATAGATCGACAAACTTTACCACTCTAACGTCTACATAAACACAAAAGATCTGCATTTTAGTCTCCATTGACAATTTCAAGAAAAAAATGCACCCCCAGCACTCCAATTCATTGCCATAATTGCTCAAAACTAAAGGCTCTCCCTATCAAAGATTATAAACTAGCTTCCATTGAAATGTTTTCTTTTAGAGGAGCACAAGGTGTTGAGAAGATCTGATGAGGACATTATCACTAAGCCTGAATTTTTTTCCTCCTTCAACAAAATAGCTGCAATGGTAACCTTCCCTGAATCTCCCAGTTCCCATCTATAATCACCTCATCCTTTTCTCTTCCTTGCCTTATTATTTTATAGCCCCCTTGGAAAAATAGTTGGCTTCAAAGAATTCCCTCCATAGTCCATCCTTTTCAGCTTGTATGTCACTCAACCTTCACCCCTTTCGTCCACCCCTCAAATCCACACAATAGGCAAGCCTCCCTAAAACAGCTCTATTCCTCAGTGCTCTCTCTCCAGAATGCAAAATGGGTTTAATAATTAACAAGTACCGTCTTTGTCCCAAACATGCTTGAAATGTGAATCATGAACCCACTATTTTCAAAAGAGGGTTTAAAATGTGCTACATATTAAATAGGTTCATTTATGAGTTAAGCTAACTAACCTCGTAGGCACCAGTTGTAGTTACCATACATTGAATTACACTTCAACCCCTTAAAGACTCTAAACGCCTTACTTCATCCCTTAGCAGTTTGGCACATTGTTTAAATTGAGCATCATGCAAACTAAACATGACGTGTACATACAATACAGGAGATTCGAAACAAAGCCCAAACAATTCTGATGAATAATCATCTGTAGTTATTCCAGTATTGAAAGCAAATACAGTATGGCAAGTTTAGCTAGTAATAGCAGGAGGTGACAGTTTCATGGAACCAAGAATATGACTAATCAAATTAAATACCAATATCATTAAAAATTGGCATATATCATACTTACATTTTCATTCTCGTTAATAGAAAAACCTTGTCCACATTGAATCTGCTGATCAAGAACATTTATGACTCTTACAAGAGTTTCAGGAGGAACCAAATGCAAGATTTTCTTTGCAGAAACAGATGTTATCTCATTTATAAGATTTGTTATGTCCACGAGCGGAATTGATGATCCACCTTCCCCTCCTATATCATCAAGAACTTCTGCTTTCCCACAAAAGTCTTCCAACATCTCACAAAAGGTACCAAGCATAGCTATAGACAAAATGTAGGAAATTTTACCATAAATAAAAAAAAGATGGTCACGTGAGAAAATTCAAAAAATGGCAACCTTCGAGATTAGGAGGACCAGGTCCTGATGACAATGATTTGGAATAACTTTCTTTCTTCTTAATTTTGGGTTTGCTTGAATCAGCAGAAGTTAAAGGTTCCTGAAGAATATATTAGTCGATGTAAAATTATACAATAAAATGTAAGATAATAGAAAAGAAAAGAGATTAGCACACAAATGTTAAAAAAATATACTCACATGAACTAAATTGCTTCCTATGTGATTAATAAAAGGGGCACCATTTTCTAAATGCCCATGGCCTGTACTAGATATATTTTTCATAAAAGGTTTCTTTTCTAATACTTCATGTTGATGATGCTCTGTCTGGAAAGGACCTGAGAAACTTGAACAGCATAACGTAAGGTAAGGATGCAGAAATATATAGAAGTACTTAGCAATAAAAATTTCCTATAGGATATAATAAATAAAAAGCTCAATAGCAAGCACATGAACACATCCAGAAACTAAATGCATGTTCAAACCACTCAGTTTATTGCTTGTACAACTTCCAACTAGAAAATTGCAACATAACATTCTGCATTTTTGCTATCTAAATTAGAGTTACTCAATTAAGTTTATGGTGTCAGTTCAATCACAGATTTTACAACTGAGAACCAATAAAACCGATTACCAACACATAAACTAGGAATGGATGTTAGAATTTCAGAATAACAACTAAATGAACCCAAACACCGCATAAACTGACCTATGCATGGACATATATGATGAATAATGATAAAAACATACCACTAAACTTCAACTGAGTATAATTTACCTGTAGTAGAGCACTCAAACGCTGATGGGTACCGCTTGATGACCTCATCATAGAGGCTGGAAACCTCAACCGAGCTGCACGGTGAATTCTTCGCCCCCTTGTTTAAATTTCTAAAACAATTAATCAATTAGAGACAAACGAAGGCCCGGGCACCTCCAAAGCAACAGCACCCAAATCCGATCAAATCCGAGCTAAGAGAAAACTTACAAATAGCTGACATCACAATCCCTGAGCAAGCTCACGATCTTCTCAGCCTGCGCTAAGACCTCCGACCGGTCTCCATCGACACCACGTCCAGAGACATCCTCGAAGAGCCCAAGAGCTGGATCCGCGGCGCCAAGATACACAGGTAACCAAGGAAGAGAGAGGGAGGGAGCGATCTCCGAGTTTATGGTGTTGGAGATGCGGCAGGCTTTCTCTAAACCGATGCCCTGGCGGCATTCCATCGATCAGTAAGCCCAGATGCGACGCCGCCGATCAAGCCGGTAAGTGAGAACAAGGCGAAGTGGAATTAGGGTTAGAGTTTCAAGAATATCTATTGTTTCGAATAATTGAGGAAGGGGATGAAGACCAGAAGAAAAGACGAAAATGGCGCGGAACAGTTTCGGAGGGGAGAGAGGGAGAGGAGAGAGTGCTTCGACGCGAGTTGAGAGAGACGACCGATGGCATATAGTCGAGGACCGCGCCGATCAACTGATGAGAGGAGAGCTTTCTATATTTACGTATTTACCCTTCTCGTACTCAGTAATTATTTGTGTGAAGCTTGTTTTAGAAGCAGTTGGGTCGCGGGATTATCTTATTAGGCCTCCTTCGCCGTAAGGCATTGTTTAATTTTTTTTCTAATGTGTAAATTGCTTTTTATTTTATATTATGAGACTGACTATAAAGATTTAAGTCATCATTAGAATACTTTTATCGACATTCTTATATAAATTATAATTATGTTACTCAAATTTAATATTGATTGTGATTATGGGTTTATTTGAGGCAGTTGCAGCTTATCAATAAGCCCCCAGAAAGCTGCTGCTGGGAAATTACTGCAGATAAGCTGACTAGTTGTTTATTTCTGCGATTTGAAAACAGTTGTGCGGCAGCTGTTTCTAGATAAATGATTATTCTGCCCATGACAGTAATATTGTCTGTAATAGAATTTTCGTAACCATATATTTGATACTTCAGAAGTAAAAATTCATTTTATAACAATACAAAAATCTAGATAAGCAAATCACTTAATAGTGAATATCAATATTGTTAAAAAAACAAAAAAAAACTATTAAAATTAAAATTAGTAATATGATAATATTGATTTTAAAATACATACAACGTATGTCACAAGTTACACCGTTCTCGAGAGATGCTAGTCATTCTCGATCAATGTTAACAGTGGAATATGTCAGATTGTCTGCCCTCCGGAAGAATTCACGCTTCTTCAGACTGTCTGCCCACCGTGGAAACCTGTAAAACTTTATCTCGTATTTATGCACTTGACGTGACGTAAATAAAGAAGTCTGAAGTTCGCAGTGGAAAAGCAATCATCGGGAGGTCCATGAAATCCCGAAGCTCATCTTTTTTTAATACTGTAAAAAACAATCAATTAATCATAACACAATTTGAAATTGCTAAAAGAACTAACAAATTATAGTTTTTTTGCAAACATGAGGTGTCACAGAACTCAGTATACCAACCATTGAATTTGTCACTACAAGAAGACAACAGACCGTGTAAAAAATAAGGTTTTTGGTTGCCTTTAACTCACGTAAAACCAAGCTCGTGTATGTCTGACCAAAGTAAAATATGTTGAGATTTTTGTACCTCTTTTATACTATTTTTAATGATATTGCACTTTAAAGAAAGATATTTTTGATGTTTTGTTGTAGGAATGATGAATTAAGGTCAATAGAGCAAAAGGAAGCAAAAATGAGCGAATTTGGAGCAAAAAGGACCGAAATGTGAAGAATTGCACTAGAGCGTCGACGACGAGATTTTCCCGAGGCTACAAGACAAAATCTCCAGAAGGTCGCCAACGGCGGGATTGACGGTTATGTGTACTTGTACAATGGATAAGGCCGGATTTTGGAGGGGTGCATAAGTAACTCTTGGGAAAACTCATCCACATCTTTAAAGACAAGATTTTGGTCGAAAATAGAAAAGTCCTGGAGGTTAGATAGATTCCATTAGTGCGTAGAGAGCTTGCTAGAGCGTGTAATTGTGAGGAATTCTTCGAGAAATTGTAAGAGTGGAGGGAAAGTGAGAGATTTCTTCTTCCTTGCTACTTCGAAGAGGAATTCTGTGCTGTAAGAAAGGGAAGAGATTCAGAGGAACTTCAAGGAGTCTTCTTGGGGAGAAAGTTAGAGATAAGTTATTTACTTATTATAGTTTGTATGGCTTTGATTTTATATATGAATTCCGAGTTTTGTTGTGCTTTCCCCATGAGTTCTGAGTAGTTTTCTCTGTCTTTCTCCTTGTCTCGAGATTTGTGAAATGATGATTTGAATTGGTGAAACCATAAAAATGTTTAAGAAATTGTGATGATTTTTTCACTTCAATCTTAATTTTCTTTCAATCTGGCCAATTTTTTTGTTTAAATATGTTGAGTTTTACAACTAAAGTGAAGATTACATCCAAGATTCAGGGAGGTTAAAGCCCTTGGAAGTTGGGTGCAAAAAAATAGGAAAATATTACTATCGGGTGTAGAATTGGAGATTTTAGAGTGACAAACTAAAATCTTCAATTTGGTCCTATCGTTTGGGTGCTGATGTGTAGATGTTAGCCCTCAGGTGAGGGGAACGTGGGAGCTCCAAAGTGAGAGCCGGTATCCTCCCAGCTTAGCGGCAGAATCAGTAACCAAGCATAGGATTAGTCAATGTTCTTTATGCCTAGACCAAAGGGTAAAGAATAAGAATGTTGTTTTTTTGCACAATATAAATTGAACTAATTCATTTTATTCATTCACTATAATTTCTTGACAAGGAGAATGATGCTTTCTTATATATTGAATATCACAAATTAAACCCTACTTTCTATCTTTAGTTATTTATTAGTTATCCAAATTATCTACTTATTTCAATTGCCTATTAGTGACAGATAAGCAAATTGAACGCCGTCGTTGTAGTTGAAGTATTACTTTTTATTAAGCCTTAGTCTGTAGTATTATATTTCTCCCTGTGGGATTGATAACTAGGACTCCATTAGAGCCCTATATTACTTGAGCGATACGTATACTTGCGTTGGCAAATTCGACTTTGACATTATTGAATATTATACTTATACATCTTTATTAAATCAAACACATAAATATAAAGTCACAGTCAAGATTTTTAACACTGTTGCTGGAATTTAAATCTTCTAGTAGAGTCATCAAATTCTTGTAATTGTCGATTTACAAAAAGAAAAAGGTCAGTCAAGTTTTTGGCGCCGTTGCCGGGGAGAATTTTAAGAGTAACGGACATATTAGAATTATTAAAAAGTTTTTACTTAAATTGCATCTTATCTATATATTTATATATTTATATTTATGTTTTTAATTATATTACTGAGTACTAATTTTAAATTGTATGTGCAAATTTGGACCTGAAAATCTTATACCATACGATTCAGAATCAGAACGAACTGTTAGAAAAATTAGAAAATTAAAAAGAAAACCTAGAAATTGTGATACAATGGAAAACATTATGAATGAACACCAACCTAGACCCTTAAGAGATTATGCAAATCCTGCAGCAGATGAAATTCACTTATCTATCCAAAATCATGATGTAGCTGCTAATTCATTTGAGCTTAAACCTGTTATTATCCAAATGGTACAAAACAATCAATTTGGAGGTACACCAAATGAAGATCCTAACTTACACCTCGCTAGTTTTTTAGAACTATGTGCTACTTTTAAATATGATAGAGTCTCAAACGATGTTATTAGACTTAGACTTTTTCCTTTTTCACAGAGGGATAAGGCTAAGATGTGATTAAACTTGTTAGCACCTAGATCTATTAGAACTTGGGGAGAACTGTCACAAAAATTTCTATCCAAATATTTCCCTTCATCTAAGACTGTTAAACTAAGAAATGACATAACATCATTTTGTCATATTGATGGAGAGTCAATATATGAAGCTTGGTAGAGATTTAAAGATCTTCTTAGGAAATGCCCTCATCATTCGTTACCAGACTGGTTAATAATTCAAACCTTTTATAATGGATTAATGAAATCTCTTAGATCAATTATAGATGCTGCAGCTGGTGGTTCTTTAATGTCAAAACTTTTTTATGATGTTTATTCATTAATAGAAGAAATGACTACCAACAATTTTCAATGACCCTCTAAGCGGGTAAATTCTAAAAGAGTAGCTAGTTACCATGATTCTGATGCAATATCTATGTCATCTTCGCAGATTCCTGCAATATCAAAGAAATTAGATTATTATGGGATGAATTGTTCTTCAACACCTTCTATGATGGAAGAAAATTCATCTGAGCAATTTGTAGATGTTCAACCTTCATATGAAACCTTAAATGCTATTAATAGACCCAACAACCAATATTCGAACTATTATAACCCAGGTTGGAAGAATCATCCAAATTTTAATTGGAATAACAATTTTTCTACCAATCAACAATGGGCAAACAACGCAGTAAACCCATTGGGTCATTCATCCAACCAAGGAAATATTAACTATAGACCTTATCCTCAAAAATTTAATAGTAATACTCAAATTAAGGAGAAGAAGTTATCTATGGAAGAGTTGATATTAAACATGGGTCAACAATTACAGAATCAAGGAAATCAATTACAAATTCAAGGAAATCAATTACAAAATCAAGGAACTGCTATTAAGAATATTGAGAACCAATTAGGGCATATCGCTACAGCGCTTAGTAACCAAACATTAGGAACTTTTCCAAGTACTGTGGAACCAAATCCTAAAGATCAAGGAAAAGAGCAAATCAAGGCGATTCACTTACGAAGTGGAAAAGAATTAGAGACAAGAGTGCAACAAGAAATAAGAACTGAAAAAGAGAAAGTGGATGCCGAAAAAGAAAAGGATCATGAATACCCAGATTTAGAGTATCCATTTACACCAATGAAAATTACTGTGGAAAAACCTCCACCATCGTTTCCTCAAAGACTGAAGCAACATAAACAGACTAAATAATTTTCAAACTTTTTAAAAATTCTTAAGAAGTTAACGGTGAATATTCCCTTCGTAGAAGCTTTAGAGCAGATGCCCAATTATGTGAAATTTATGAAAGATATTCTAAACAAAAAAAAGAAGTTCAGGACAACGAAACTGTTGCACTTAGCGAAGAGTGTAGTGCAATTATTCAGAAAAAACTTCCTGGAAAATTAAAAGGTCCTGGTAGTTTCACTGTACGTGTGCTATCGGTGAAAAATTATATGGAAGAGCTTTATGTGATTTGGGAGCCAGCATTAACCTTATGCCTCTATCAATTTTCAAAAGACTAGGATTAGGTGAAGTCTCACCTACTTCTATAACTCTTTAATTGGCAGATCAATCAGTTACATATCCTAAGGGAGTTATAGAAGATGTGTTAGTAAAAGTTGACAAATTTATCTTTCCTATGGATTTCATTGTTTTAGATATAGAGGAAGATAAAGAAATGCCTATCATTTTAGGGAGACCATTTTTAGCTACTAGAAAAGCTATGATAGATGTTCAAAAAGGAGAGTTAACTATGAGAGTAAATGATCAAGAAGTATCTTTTAACATTGTGAAATCTATGAAATACCCTGCTGTTGAGAGAGATAATGAATGTTTTTGCATGAAAATTATTGAACATCTACTAAATGAGCATTTTAAAGAACATTTTGAAAATAAAAAGTATTTTGAAAAAGAAGAGCATTTTAAAGAACAATTTGAAGAAAATGATGAAATTATTTTGGACAAATTAGAAAATGAAGAATTAGATTATGTTCAAGAAAGATTTGAGATGTTGGATATTACAGAAAATGCTGATCATTTGTCAAGATTAGAAAACCATCAATTGTCTAATGCAGACAATGAAATTACAACAATTTTCTTGACGAACAACTTTATAATGTTAGTGAGTGGAAAATACCATGGTATGCTGATATTGTTAATTATATTGTAAGTGATATTTTGCCACCTATGCTGACATTGCAACAATAAAGGAAATTCATTCATGATGCAAAAGCATATTTTTGGGATGAGCCTTATTTATATAAACAATGTAAGGATTTGATTATGAGAAGATGTGTACCTTATGAAGAAACTGAACCGATCATTCAAAAATGTCATGATTCTGAATTTGAAGGACATTTTGGAAGCGATAAAACTGCTTATAAAATTTTACAAGCTAGATTTTATTGGCCTACTATATTTAGAGATGTTTATAGATATATAAAAACTTGTGATTGATGTCAACGAGCAGGCAATATATCTAGAAGAAATGAAATGCCTCTAAATTTCATATTGGAAGTTGAGATCTTTGATGTTTGGGGATTAGATTTTATGGGACCATTTATTCCTTCATTTGGAAACTCTTATATACTAATTGCAGTAGACTAAGTCTCTAAGTGGATTGAAGCACAAGCTTTACCTCGTTGTGATGCTAAAAGTGTTTCAAAATTTTTAAGGAAAAATATTTTCACTAGATACAGAATGCCTAGGATGATTATTACTAACGGAGGATCCCATTTTAGGAATAAATATATTCAGAGATTGACAGAAAAATTTAATATTATTCATAGAATCTCTACTGCTTATCACCCTCAAACCAGTGTATTAGCTGAAGTTTCTAATAGAGAGATTAAACAAATACTTGAAAAGACTGTAAACCCTAGTAAAATAGATTTGTCTACTAGATTGGATACTGCATTATGGGCTTACAAGACTGCTTATAAAACTCCTATTGGAATGACTCCTTACAAACTGATTTTTGGAAAGATTTGTCACTTATCAGTAGAATTGGAGCATAAAGCATATTGGGCGATTAAAGAATTCAATTATAATTTGAAAGATCCTGGTAAGAAGAGATTATTGCAATTAAATGAATTGGAAGAATTAAGAAATGAATCTTATGATAATGACATAATTTATAAGGAAAACCTAAAGTTATGACATGATCATAAGATTAACCAGAAGAACTTTGAACCAGGATAAGAAGTTTTACTTTACAATACAAGGCTGAAGTTATTCCCTGGGAAATTGAAGTCTTGTTAGTTAGGGCCATTTACTGTGACTCAAGTTTATACTTACGGAACTGTTAAAATTGAAGATAAAAAAATGGGAAATAGATTTAAAGTAAATGGACATAGATTAAAATCATATTATGTGGGGAACATACCAAATTTTAAAGAGGTTTTAATGATCAGTCAACCTGAATAACACCTGAATAGGTCGGGCTGACGACGTTAAACAAAGCGCTTTATGGGAGGCGCAACCCATATT
Organism: Phalaenopsis aphrodite; assembly: GCA_003013225.1. Classification (NCBI taxonomy): domain Eukaryota; kingdom Viridiplantae; phylum Streptophyta; class Magnoliopsida; order Asparagales; family Orchidaceae; genus Phalaenopsis; species Phalaenopsis aphrodite. Next base: position 50,150 of record NEWO01001249.1, read on the forward strand.
TATCGTTAATTTATTCAAAATTATAGTAGTTGTTATTTAAATTTATCGCTATTTTATAGTAGTATTAAGCTCTACTACTCTTATTTACGCTTAAAACATCTTAAGAATTGGATCCATAAAGAAAAATTGAAACGCATTCGGACCAGAGTGAAACTGTGAAAATTTTGCCTTGGGCGCCAACGACGCCCTTGACGACACCGACGGTGGGTTTTGTCTGAGAGTCCAGACAAAATTAATACAGAGGCGCGCCGACAATGCCATAGACACCGCCGACGGTGAAACCGGTAAGATGACAGTTTCTTATGTTTGAATGGCGGTTTTTTACGGTTTTTGGGCTCGAATAGTCTTTTTAAACTTAAAAATTTGAATTCTAATTCATATTTTCTCTCCAAGAACGAAGTAAAACTCTGTGAATTTCATTCCTATGGTGTCCAATTCCTCTGATAATCCCAGAATGCGAGTTTTCAATCGACGAAAGTTCATTAGTGCGGAAGCGCAGTGAATCTTCAACAAGTTGCTGACGAAGAAAAGATTAATCAAAGAATGAGGATTCGTGAATCACAGATTGAATAATCCCACGACGGATATTGAAGAAACTATAGTGCGGTGAAGATGGGAAGGGTTGTGCTACATGGAATCAACCAAGGAATTGTTTATGTGTGAGGAAGATGGATTAATTTCACTCCTGCATGGATCAATGAGTTATATATGATAGAGAATGTTCATGTCTGCCACTATTCTAATTTCGTCCCAACGAGAAATCACATGAATGAAATTTACCAATATTTGACGGATGAAACTAACGATTGGGAAATGCGAGAGAACGAGTATGTTAGTTTTTCTTCAACACTTTTGAATCCCATATCTAAACACTGACACTTCTTCATTTCTGCGAAACTGTTACCGACAATGAAGGTTGGTAAAGTTTCTAAAGAAAGTGTCATTCTGAATTACTGCATCCAAAGGGGACTGCCGATTGATATTGGATCTATAATTGTGAAGTC
>NEWO01001249.1:71885-88247 GCA_003013225.1 Phalaenopsis aphrodite
TGTATGTATGTCTGTATATATATATATATATATTTCTTTTCAATCGTGAGATTCTCTTTTCTTTGGCTGCTACTTATGATAAACCTTTGAAAATGGATAGTGCCACTCTTATTCTCTCTAGACCTTCTCAAGCTCGTGCCCTTGTTGAAAGGAATATTACTCAACCTTTTTGTAATGCGAAATTGATTAGTTTTCAACATCAAGGTTATTGACAATAAGTGGAAATTGAACATCATTCCCCATATTGCACTCATTGCTCTATGTTTGGGCATCCTACTTCCTTTTGTTATAAATTGAATCTCCACCTTAAAGCATCTACTGGCATTCAACCTTCTACTCTCCCATAAAATCATAATCCTGTTATTCATCAAGCCACACCACCTAATGTTGAGCCTGATAAAGAGAAAAACCCTACCACGCAAAATGTTGATTTATTTAAAGAAATTGCATTTCCTAATACTTCTATTGATATGTATGCTCAACAAACATTGCCTGAAGGGAACATTGATGTTACTGAACCTTATTTACCTACTATACCTGATGAAATTTCTCTTCCTCATACTCATAGTAATACCACTCCTTTTATTAATAACAATTTGGAAAATAAAAGGTAGTCAGATGATATATTTTATCATCCCTCCACCTCCACTGAAGTCAACCCCTCTACAACTTCTAATGCTTTACAGAATGAATAACTACTTCAAAAACATTGTAGAAAGAAGGCTAAAAGAAAAAATGAACTTTCAAACCTTAATGCAAGTAAAATTATACAAGAAGGCAGCTACTATTCTAATGGAGATCAATTAGGCAACCCTTCTGGTTCTTCTAAGAGGGCTGGCTTAAGACATCATGTTTAATATTATGATTAGGCATATTTGGGGAGTGGCAGACCCTTCCTCCTTTAATAGACTCAAACATCTTTGTAGGGTTCATAGAATCTTCATTTTTGCCCTTTTAGAGCCATTTGTGCATGTTCACAAAAACAAGATTTGAATAAATTCAAAACCTACCAGTCTTTCTGCCACAAGAATAACAAAATTTAGGTCTTTTGGAAACACTCTGTTACATTATCCATTGTTGAAGATGAGGAGCAATTTGTTCTAACACATTTTAAGATGGAAAATTTTCATGATTGGGCACTTTTGTCTTTGTCAGTTTTCTTTTGTAGGATGAAATTTTTTGCTTTGGCCGAAATTAAAGCTCATGGGCGATTCTATTACTAAAAATTGGTTTGTGGGGAGGGATTTTAACATAGTTATGAAGCCATCTAAGAAGGAAAGGGTTAGTAGATGTGATAATACCTTTATAAATCATTTTTGTAACTCAATTGCGGGGGATGAACTTTTTGATTTGGGTTATTCTGGATCACCCTATACTTAGAGAAGAAGTTTTCTTTTTCAAAGACTTTATCGTTACTTGGGAAACTCTACTTTCTTGAATTATTTTTCAATCATTCGGATTCAACATCTAAGCTATGCATCTTCTAATCATAACGTCATTCTACTTGCTTTAGCTTTTAATGTGAAGCCTTCTATTTCCAGATTTAAATTTCTTAGTATATAGACTACTCATACTTTTCTGAGTATTGTGCAACAGGCATGGAAGTATGATGTTGTTGGGACACCTTGATTTATCCAATGTCAATTGCATAAAAAACTAGTAGCTCATCTCAAAAAATGGAACTACTAGGTTTTGGAAATGTGCATGATAAAGTATTGGAAGCTCAACATATGGTTGATTAGTTAGAGGCTCAAGATATTTGCTCACCTGAATTGGTGGAAACAATGGCAGAAGCTCATTTATCCATATTGGATACTATCACTTTGGAAGAAAACTTTCTCCAATAGAAAGCTAATGATATTTCTTTTATTATTGGAGATAGAAACACAAATTATTTTCTTACCATTTTAAAGCATAGAAGAAACATCAATAATATTATGAGGATAAAAAATGATAATGGTCACATTTTAACCAACATGGAAGAAATTGGTTAAAGTGTAGTGCTTTATTTTACTATGATGTATCAGTCTACTTTACAAGTTACCCCTGTCGATTCTAATATTTTTGCTAATGAAGTTAGTTACACTAACAACCTCTCCTTAACTCAAGCTTCTGATGAAAATGAAATTCTATCTACTTTTAAATCTATATGTTCTAACAAAGCTCCAGTCCCTGATGGTTTTTCCTCTTAATTCTATGTTTACTGTTGGGATATTATTAAGAAGGATGTCATACTAGTTGTTCAAAGTTTCTTTCTTGGGGATAATCTAGGTAGGTATTTTAGCCTTGCCTTGATTGTGCTCATCCCCAAAGGAAATGACAAAATTTCTTGGGAGAATTTTTGTCCTATTTCTCTTACCACTGCTATCTTTAAGGTTTTGAGTAAGATTAATGTGAATAGGCTATAACCACACCTTTCTCAAATTATCTCTCCACAACAATCTCCCTTTATCAAAGGCAGAGAGATTACGAATGACATCCTTTTAGCTCTGAACATGATTGAAGATCTGGATAAAAAAATGCAGAGGGGGTAACATGGTTTTTAAACTTGATATCAAAAAGGCTTTTGATACAATTAGCTGGGAATTCATTATTAATAATTTGTAAGCTAAATGCTTTCATCTGGACTTTTGATTACTAATTAAAAGATGGTTGACAAATAACCATTACTGTGTGTTTGTTAATGATAAAGCTCATAGTTTCTTTTCTGCTTACAGGGGCATCAAACAGGAAGATCCACTCTCTCCTACCATCTTCATAATTGCTTTTGAGTATCCTTGCATGCTTGTTAATAATTTGCATCTACGACATCCTCACATTCAATACTCTCATAAATCTAAAATTATGGTTAGCCACCTTGCATATGTCAACGATGTTATTTTGTTCTCTAATGCCAACAAGTCTACAATTAAGGCTATTATGTCTCTTTTGATGGATTTTCAAAAAGATCTATGGTTTACTCTTTAATTTGACTAAATGCTCTATATATTTTGGGAAAATATACATCAAAATGTTGAAAGTTGGGCTTCCACCTTCACTAGTTGTAAATTTGCTAAACTACCCATCAAGTAGCTTGGGGTGAACATCCTAAGAGGGAGGAAGAATAAAATTCAAATGGATGAAGTTGTTGACAAAATTAAATCCAAGATCAATGATTGAAGAAATACCTTCTTGTCTAATGGTGGTAGGCTTACTTTTTTGAAAAGTGTGCTTTGTAGTATACCTTTATATGCTATGCAGGTTCTTAAAACTATGAAGAGCACTAAAAAAACTCTTGAAGTGCTCTTCAACAAATTTCTCTAGAGTGGCACTCGATCTTCTAAAATTTGAGCTAACTGGAAAATATTAGTAGACATGTTTCCTCTGGAGGACTTGACTTTAAAATAATGCAATAGATTATTTATATCAACATGTGCAAGTTGTAGTTCAAATTTAGAGCTGGGGAATCTTTATGGGCTCAATTTATGTATCACAAATATTGTACCTTTATTCACCTCTCCATTGTTACATGGAAGGTTAGGGATTCTAAAATATGGAAGGCTATTATACTTGCTAGAAATGTGGCTTCTCATCTAATTTTCTAAGATGTGGGGGATGGGAAAATTTCTTTTTGGTACGATCCTTGGGGAACATCAAATTTCATAAACTTGCCTCACTCTTTAACTGATACAAATTTACTTGTTTTTGATTGTTGGATGAATGGTAGCTAGAATTTACCAAAACTGGTTTCTTTAGTTGGGGAGGAGGCCCCCTCTATTGCTAAAATTCCTATTAATGTGCATGCAAGGGATGTTCTTATGTGGAAATTTCAATTCTAAACTTCAATTACTAAAATTCTATACTCACATATACATAGATTTCCACAATGAAAATGGAGTTCTTATATTTGGCATCAATACATCTCTCCATCCATCTCTTTTTTCTTTGGAGATTTTTTCAAAATATTTTGCCTCTATATCTTATTCTTAAGATGAAAGGCTTGAGGCTTGTCTCTTATTGCTATATTTGTAGGAAGGAGACTGAATCTTCTTCTAACCTTTTTTTTTCTTGCCCATGTGTTAGAGAGGTGTGGGATATATTGGGGTGTTATTTTGACATTATTTGACCCCAAATTTTGTGCTTTAAAAGCATTCTAAAGCAATTTTTTTATTTTCCTTTAACTGTGATGTGGTTTATTTGGGTGGCTAGAAATAGCCACAAGTATGAAGCATCTCACCACACTCCAACTACTATTATCTCACTTATTGTGGCCAACTTTCATAAAACAATGAGAACTGTTAGTGAAACTGCTACTTCTCATTTATCTAGGAGTGGTAAAAGACTAACTTTAATTAGTTGGAGACCACCTTCTCAAGGTTGGATCAAAATTAATATTGATGATATTTTCATCTAATGTTGTTGGGATGGGTGGTTTGTTTTGTGATACAAATGGGAGATGTGTTGCTTTCTTTGCCTCCCCCTGTAATGCTTCATCCCTTTTTAAAGCTGAGACCTGAGCTGTGCTGATAACTATACATGTTACCATCTCTCTTCAATTCTTTAATGCGGTGGTGGAAACTGATTCCCAAGGCTTTTTTAACATACTAACATGAAGGTTGAAACCTGTTTGGAACCTCATTACTTTATTGAAACGTATTATGACTATAATAGACCTTAACCATCTCAATATACAATATACTTTTATTCATTGAGAAGGTAATGCCCTTGCAGATTGGTTATCTAAAAGGGGGCTACATGGCATTATGATTGGTGATACACCTCCTTCTCTCTACACTCTTATACAGAGTGATTTACTTGAGGCTCCTTTTATACAAGCATAGCTTACCTGCTCTTTTTCTGATGAATATACCCTCTCATATATAGTGGTTGGGGATTGTCAAAGTCTATATACTAGTTGTAGTGGTTTACCTTTTGCTATTTACTGTCCCTTGCCCCCACTGTGGTTTTGTCTCTTTTGCAAAAGGGGCTGTGTTTATTTACTGCTATTTTATCTCTTCTACATGAAACTCTAGGTTGGTTTTCCCACTATCTGCTTTCTTTACTACTACAGGATTGGAGTTAAAATGATTACTTTGATTTGGATGGTCCATTTTAATGCTCTAGGCCTTTTATGTTGGGATTTGGAAAGTTTATATACTGTTTCGAGTTGTTTTTAACTACCCCAAGTTATCAATGTTATTTTCTCTTTTTTACTTATGGGGTAGTGTTTACTGCTTGAAGCTTACTTTTCCGCTGTCCTATCCATATGCATAAGAAACTGGAATGGCTTTACTACTGCCTCTATGCTTTACTACTATAGAAATGAGGTTAAAATGATTACATTGGTTTGGATTCTCCCATCTAATGCTCATGGCACTCTTTGTTGGGTGTGTACATTCACATATGCTTCAAATTGCTCCTCCAAGCTCCCTTTGTTTTTTGGTTTTCTTAAAATGAGATGGAGAATGGTTTTACTACTACATGCATGCTTTTCTTTTCCAAGATTTGGTCTCTGTTATGGAATCTGTTTTGTTTTTCACTTTGCAATGCTCCAGGCTATCGTTGTTGGGATGGTGGTTGTTGACCTTATCTTCTTTGTGCAGGCTTTGTTTACTTACATGACATACTTTAACAACTACTTGGGATAATTTTTGTTGGCATGCCCACATTGTTATGTCTTCTAGCAGGGAGTCTCATTTTGGGGATTACAAATATTTTGCACCTCGTTTGGACTACTTTTTCTCACTTCTCAGGATAAGGGCTCCAGTTTCAAACTGTAGGCTCCTTTGGATGCAACATGTTTTAAAAGCTAGTGATGATTTCTGCTCTCAGTCTCATATAACTGCTGCACTTTGGTGCATTTTGGGACTTTCTATTTATTTTTGGAAGTGTACCTTTTGTTTTGGAATACTTATTGATACACCTAAAATATATAGTGTTTTTAGACACATTTGTATACCTATTTTTGAGATATTAAACTTTAATGAAATGTATTTTTGTGTTTTTCTTTCAGATACATGTAAAAAGGGTGAAAAATGCTTAAAGGAGTGAAAAAGGATCAAATTTGGAGCAAAAGGGTGAAAAATGTGCAAAAGAGTTTTGGCGCCTAAGCGCCAGATCTGACGCTTACTTGCTGGTTAAATAGAGAAGGTTGTGCCTAAGCGCCAGAGGTCTCACGCTTAAGTGCCATTGGCAGTTACTAGACGAGTAAAGTCCGTTTTTACAAATTTTGATGAGGTTTTTGAGGCACTCATTGGTTTAATAGGTGGTTATAACCACCATGGACGAAAATTATCACGAAAAGATGCATCTCTTGGAGAAATACATCAAATCTATACATATTTTTGAAGAGTTTCCAAGACACCTCTTGGAAAACTATAAAAGAAAGAAGAGAAGACTTTGAAAAGAGTCTTGAAAAAAGTTGAAAAGTTTTGAAAGTTCATCAATTTGGGGAGTTAGTTCGGAGAGATTTTCAGGCACCAATTTTACTTTTATTTTGTCCTTTTTGTTAGTTTATTTTGAGTGATTGTAAAGAAAAGAGATTCAAAGGAACTTCAAGAGTTTCGTGGAGAACTTGAGAAAAGTTTTTATCTTTTTATTTTGAGACTACTTTTGGTTTGACAATGATTTCTTCTTTTAAACTAAAGTGTGGTTTTATTTTCTCCATGGATTCTGAGTAGTTTTCTTTATATTTCTTATTAAAATGATAAGTAATTAAGTTTTGGATGGAAATTGTGGAGAGTATTACTCTTTAATGTTGAAAGAAGTTGTGATGATTTAAATCCATGCACTTCATTTACTTATTGATTTGGCCAATCCAGATGTTAAAATTTGTTGTGAGAACATGTAAGAACCGGGCAGGTATTGTCTCAGTCAAAATTGGAAAGAATCACACGAGGTTGTATGAATGAAAATGTAGATCATATGATTGAGTGCAAATAAATAGGGAAATATTCATTGAAGGGTGTAGAATTATAAGACTTTAAAGTGACAAGTTAAAGCCTCCAACTTGGTTTATTGTTTTAGGTTCTGATACAAGAAGTTAGCCCCCAGGTGGAGGGAATCGAGGGAACTCTAGAGTGAGAGCTAGTATCTTCCCTACCTAGCTGATCTTTAGAACTATTCAAACTTTAAATTAGCCAATATTCTTTATAGCAACTCTAGTAAGGGTAAAGAATATTATTGCTCTTATTTGACACAACGCAATTTGCATAATTCCACAACAGAATTCATATACTTATTACTGATTCATGATAAGAAGAAAGATATTTTTCTTATTAAGTGCTTTTCATCTATAAAACTCTAGTTATCTTTTTAAGTTATTACTATTTTGTCAAAATATCAAAAATACCAAAAATATTTAAATTTTTTATTACTGAAAACATATTCAGTTTAAGTAATTATTTTTTTGTCTTTTTAAAAATAGAAATTTTTCTAAAAATGCATATTGTATAAATTCCCTATGGGCTCGATATTCAGGTCTTAATAAAAAAATCCTATATTACTTGATAACAATACGTATACTTGCGTTGTATCCCAATATATATAAATTAAAATTTAAATTCTAATTTTTCTTCAGGATCAAGTTTTTGGTTTTGTTGTAAAGTAAGGAAATATAAGTGAAATATAATTTGAATTATTGTTGTAATTTGCATATTAACAGTATCAAGATGGATCAAGTTTTTGGCGCCGTTACCGGGGAATCGAAAGCAAAATTTCTATTTTTAGAAAGTCTTATTTAAACTTTAAGTATTGTATCTTATTTTTTGTGTGTTTTGAATTTTATTTTATTTTATTATATGTTAGTGTATGCGTAGTTCAGGTTCTGAAGGACTAGTGCTCTACGATTCTGAATTAGAAAGAACTATTAGAAAAATTAGAAAAATCAAAAAAATTATAAATTTTGAAAAATCCAAAAAAATTATAGAAATGAGAGACTAAAATAATCAAAATACTGAAATTCATCAAGAGTTTAGACCTTTAAGAGATTACGCCAAACCTACTGTAGAAGAACTTCAATGTAATATTCCAAAACCAACTGTATTGGCTAATTCATTTGAGTTTAAACCTGCTATTTTCCAAATGACATCAAATAATCAGTTTGGGGGATCACTAACTGAAGATCCAAATTTACATCTTGCCAATTTTCTAGAATTGTGCGCTACATTTAAATACAATGGTGTATCAGATGATGCCATAAGACTTGGGTTATTTCCTTTTCACTGAGGGGTAAAGCTAAGATGTGGTTGAATTTGTTAGCACCTGGTTCTATTAGAACTAGGGGTGATTTAACACAAAAATTCCTTGCTAAATATTTTCCACCATCAAAAACTGCAAAGCTTAGAAATGATATTAAATCTTTTAATCAGTTTGAAGGGGAATCTATTTATGAAGCATGGGAATATTTAAAGAATGCTTAAAATAGTGTCCACACCATGCTATACTAGATTGGTTAATAATTCAAACTTTTTATAATGGATTAGTTGGATCTTTTAGATTAATTATCAATGCCGTTGGTAGTGGTTCATTGATATCAAAACCATTTCATGACACTTATGGTTTAATTGAAAGAATGGCTACCAGTAATTTTCAATGGCCTTCTGAGAGGGTAAATCCTAAGAAAGAAGCCAATATACTTGAAACTTATGCATTTACCATGTTAGCAAATCAAGTTGTTGTAATTTCAAGGAAGTTAAACCAATTTGGAATGAATTTTTCTCAACCAATTTCCATGATTGAGGAGAATTCATTAGAAACTTTGAATATCATAAATAATAAGCAAAATAACATATATTCCAGTTATTATAACCTAGGTTGGAAGAACCATCCCAACTTTAACTGGAATAATAATTCGGGTGGTAATAATCAACAATGGGGGAACAACCAAGGAAACCCATTGGGAAACTGGAACAACCACATGAATAATAATTATAAATCTACTTATCCTCCAGGTTTCAACAGTAATATACAGTTTAAGGAGAAGAAGTTGTCTATAGAAGAAATGGTGTTACAAATGGGAAATCACTTACAAAGTCAGGGAGCTACAATTAGAAATATCGAGAATCAACTTGGGCAAATAGAAAATTCATTAAGTAATAGATCCCAAGGAACACTTCCTAGTAATACTGAACAAAATCCAAAAGACCAGAATAAAAAACAAGTAAAAGTCGTTCAACTTAGAAGCGAAAGAGAGTTGGAAGGTCGGGTTCAAAAAGAAATTGAAGTAGAGAGAGAAGAAATTGAAGAATCAAAAGAGGACGCTTCAAAAGATTCTAAGAGACCTATTTCTCCACTGAAAATTGATTTGGAAAAACCACCACCTCCATTTCCTCAGAGACTTCGTCAGCAGAAGTTGGATAAGGAACTTTCAAAATTTTTGGAAATATTTAAGAAGCTTACAATTAATATTCCATTTGCTGAAGCCTTAGAAGAAATGTCGAGTTATGTAAAGTTTATGAAGGATACTCTCAACAGCAAAAGGAAGTTTGAAGATAATGAGACTGTTGCACTTAATGAGGAGTGCAGTGCGATAATTTAGAAGAAGCTTTCTGAAAAGCTTAAAGATCTTGGTAGCTTTTCAATTCCATGTGCAGAAGGAGACAAATTTTATTGGAAAGCTTGATGTGATTTAGGTGCAAGCCTTAATCTTATGCCATTATCAATTTTTAAAAGTTTGAGATTAGAGAAATAACCCCTACTACTGTAACTCTGCGGTTAGCAAATTATTCGATAACATACCCTGAAGGAGTTATAGAAGATGTCCTAGTGAAAGTGGATCAATTTATCTTTCATGTTAATTTTATTGTGCTAGATATGGAGGAAGATAAAGAAGTACCTATCATTTTGGGGAGACCTTTCCTAGCCATAGGAAGAACAATGATAGATGTGCAAAAAGGGGAATTAACAATGCACGTCAATGATTAAACTGTTAATTTTAACATTTCAAGATCATTGAAATACGCTACAAAGGGTAAAGATGATGAATGTTTTAGAATGGATGTTATAAGATATCTAAGTGAATGTCATTTTAAGACTACTTATAAAGAAAAAAATTGAAGAAAAAGATTTGGAACACGAGTAAGAAGAGGAATTAGATCAATGTGAAGATCTTTTTAAGGAAGATTCAAACTATGTTCGAGAAAGTTTTGAAGTTTTGGACACGATAGACAAAGATAAATCATTTTGTCCATCTATTGAAAAACCTCCAGAACTAGAGTTGAAGTTACTTCCTAATCATTTAAAATATGCCTTTTTAGGAGATTCCTCTAATTTACCTCTTATAATTTCCTCAAAATTAACAATGAAAGAAGAAAGGTTGATGAAATTTTTGAAAAATTTTAAGAAAGCCTTTGGATGGACAATTGCTGATATTAAAGGAATTAGTCCTTCAATTTGTATGCATAGAATTCATATGGAAGAGAACTGCAAACCCAGGGCTGATCCGCAAATGAGACTAAATCCTGTTATGAAAGAAGTTGTTAAGAAAAAAAATTTAAAGTGGTTAGATGGTGGAATTATCTACCCTATTTTAGATAGTGCATGAGTTAGTCCAATTCATTGTGTTCCTAAGAAAGGAGGAGTAACTGTAACTGTAAATGAACATAATGAGTTAATAACTACTAGATAAGTTACAGGGTGACGAATATGCATTGATTATAGAAAATTAAATCTTGCCACTATGAAAGATCATTTTTCATTACCCTTTATAGATGAAATGCTGGATAGACTAGCTAGGCATAAATACTTTATTTTCTGGATGGATATACTGGTTATCACTAAATTCAAATATCTCTTGAGGATCAAAAGAAAACAACGTTCGCCAGTCCTTATGATACTGTTGCTTTTAGAAGAATGCTATTTGGTTAATGTAATGCCTCTGCTACATTTCAAAGATGTATGGTGATAATTTTTTGTGATTTAAGTGAAAAGGGGATTGAAGTCTTTATGGAGTTATATTAGGGACTTAATTGTAACTGTAAATGAACATAATGAGTTAATATCTACTAGACAAGTTACAGGGTGGCGAATATGCATTGATTATAGAAAATTAAATCTTGCCACTAGGAATAATCACTTTCCATTACCCTTTGTAGATCAAATGCTGGATAGACTAGCTGAGCATAAATGCTTTTGTTTTCTGGATGGATATACTGGTTATTATGAAATTCAAATATCTCCTAAGGATCAAGAGAAAACAACGTTTACCAGTCCTTATGGTACTTTTGTTTTAGAAGAATGCCATTTAGTTTATGTAATGCCCTTGCTACATTTCAAAGATGTATGATGGTAATTTTTTGTGATTTAATTGTTACATTTCAAACAATTTCATTTGAATCATGTTTAGAACATTTATCTAAACTTCTTAAGCACTGTGAAGAAATAAATTTAGTCCTTAATTAGAAAAAATGCCAATTTATGGTAGCAAGAGGAATTGTTGGTCATCAAATATCCGAAAATGGTATGGAAGTAGATCCTACTAAAATTCAAGTGATCATTAATTTGCCTTATCCAAAAAATGTAAGAGAAATTAGGAGTTTTTTAGGACATGCTGGATTCTACAGGTGATATATTAAAGACTTTTCAAAGATTACTAAGCCTTTATGCCATTTACTGGAGAAAGATGCAATTTTTAATTTTGATGAGGAATGCCTAAAAGCTTTTAAATTATTAAAAGAAAAATTAATCACTGCACCAATTATAGTTTCACCAAACTGGGAAAAGCCTTTTGAATTAATGTGTGATGCTAGTTATTATGCTATAGGAGCTGTTTTAGGATAAAGATATGATAAAATTTTCAAAGTTATTTACTATGCTAGTAAAACTCTTACTGAAATTCAAATTAATTATACAACAACTGAAAATAATTATTAGCAATAGTATATGCTTTTGATAAATTTATATCATATTTAATTAGAACTCATTGTATGGTGCATACACTATTAAGTATTTTATGAAAATGAAGGATGTTAAACATAGATTTATAAGATGGATTACTCTTGTACAAGAATTTGATTTTGCAATAGTAGATCAGAAGGGGATTGAAAATCAAATTGCTGATCATTTGTCCAGGTTTGAATTAGAAAAATCACTCTTTTTGAAAATGAAGTTAATGAACATTTTTTAGATGAAAAATTGTTCACTATTAATGAGTGATGTGTTCCGTGATATGCCGACATTGTGAACTTTATTATTAGTGATATTATACTCTATAGAATGACATACCAACAGAAGAGGAAATTTATTTCTAAAGCTAAGAGGATCTGATTATTCGAAGATGTGTACCATTAGAAGAAACATATGAGTCATCCAAAAATGTCATAATTCTGATTTTGGGGGACATTTGGTGTTGATAAAACAACATACAAAATTTTACAATCTTTATTTTATTGGCCAACAATTTTTAAAGATGTTAATGCTTATATCAAAACTTATGATAGATGTCAAACAGTAGGCAATATTTCAAAAGAAATGAGATGCCCCTCAATTATATGCTAGAAGTTGAATTATTTGATGTTTGGGGATTAGATTTCCTGCGACTATTTATACCATCTTTCGAAAATTTATATATTCTATTAATAGTGGACTATGTATCCAAATGGATATAAGTTGTTGCTTTACCTATATGTGATGCTCAAAGTGTTGCAAAATTTTTGAAAATAAATATATTTTGTAGATTTGGGATGCCAAGAGTTATCATTACTGATGGGGGATGTCATTTCCGAAATTCCATAATGGAGAAGTTATTAAAGAAATATCATATAAATCATAAGATTATTACTGCTTATCATCCTCAGACAAGTGGTTTGGCTCAATTATCCAATTGGGAAAATAAAAGAATTATGAAAAAATCTGTGAATAAAAAAAAAATGGATTTGTCAGTCAAACTTGAGTATGCTTTGTGGGCTTATAGGACTGCATATAAAACTCCTATAGGAATGTCCCCATATAGGCTAATATTTGGGAAAGCTTGTCACTTACCAATTGAACTTGAGCATAAAACATATTGGGCAATTAAAGATATCAATTATAATTTAAAAGATGCTGGTAAGAAAATATTATTACAATTAAATGAGCTTAAAGAGATAAGGAATGAGTCTTATGAAAATGCCAAAATTTATAAAGAAAAGATAAAAATGTGGCATGATCGAAAGATTCTTACTAAAAATTTTTAGTCAAGGAAATAAGTTTTGCTATATAATTCAAAGTTAAGATTATTTCCTGGAAAACTTAAGTCTAGATGGATGGGCTCATTTATTGTGATTAGAGTTTATCCTTACGAAGCTGTGTATATTAAATATCCTAAATTTGAGTAAATCTTTAAAGTGAATGGACATAGACTGAAACCTTATTTTATAGGGGATCAGCAGAAGTTCAATGATGGATTGATGTTGGGTTAACCAGAGTAAGTACTGGTTACGTTGGGCTGATAACGTAAAACCAAGCGCTTTGTGGGAGGCAACCCATAAGTATCAGTGTGTTTTTTGTTTTTATTGATGTTTTATGTGTGATTAAAAAAATTGGGGTAGTATTTTTTAGACTATTATGTGTTAGTATTGATTTTAAGACTTAAATTATTGATTTGGACATGTTAAAATGAGAATTTGGACGTTAAGTTGACTTGTTCAACAATATGCACTAGCGCTTAAGCGCCAAATCCGACGCTTAAGTGTGACAGTTTAAAAACATGTGCAAAATTAATATTCTAAAAGGGAAAACTACCTAGAAGTTTGCAAAAAACGTGTACTGGCAGTTTCTAAACATGTCTAGAAGTTATTGGAAGAATTTAGGCCTATAAATAGAAGGGTTTAGTGATGAACTTTCACCCAGATCATTTCTAGCACTAAAGCCTAAAAGAGAGAGAGAGAGAGAGATTTTAAGATGATGTCTTCATGGGAGATGGAATTGAAGAAGAAGGATGATACCATGAGGAAGAAATTCATTAGTCAAAGTGCACAAGAGATGTATAACGGTTTCTTAGTCGTTAGTATTGAAGGGATATCAGAGAAGATCAACAAAATTGAAAATGTCATGTTTGTACTGAAGATTAAGGTATTGGAAATTCATGCACATCTTGAGCATATTGGATGGAAATTGAAAATGCAATTTATCCACACTAGTTATATAGAGGAAGCAGATAAGGAGATGTTTCTTAAGCAAATGTGGATTGAAGCAGATTGCATCAGAGCATGTCACCACTGTCCATTTTATCAACTTTATATTCCAGTTGCCCCATGAGAGACTAATGAAAGACCTGAATTCGTTCATTCTAATGAAGAATGGAATTAAGTTCTATGTTTGTTTTTGTGTGATTAAAGTTGTTGTCTTTAAGTGTTTTTAGTGTTTAAGACATGTGTTAGTGTTTATGTGACTTATGTGTTTAATTGCGAATGTGTATTAAGTGTTTTGTACTTACGAAAATTTTCTCATCTAAGACTATTTTGAGTGAGAATTAAGTGTCAATAGTATTTGTACTTGTTTGTAAATTAATATAGGTTATTTTTTGTGAAAATTTTGTGTTGTTTTAGCCCTGAATTGAAATAGTTATTAAGGATAATTTTGAGAGAGAGAGAGGAGTTATAGGAAGTTGAAAATATTCAATTAAGTGCTATGAGACCATTTAGGGGTGGTTTACTTAGGCAAATGGTGCATTTTACTTTAATTTGAAGATTTTGTAAATAATGCATTGGCGCCTAAGCTCACATATCGAGCTTAAGCGCGAGCCAACCGGAGAGGCAGGCGCCTAAGCACCAATTACTTGCGCTTAAGCGTCGGTTCACGAAAACCGGTTCACGAATGGTTAAAAGTGAAATTTTGGTCCGAAAACACCATTTTTAACGCCTCTTGTTTTCTTCTACCACTCAAAATCATGATTGTTAAGGGCTAGGGCACACCATTAAGTGGAGCTTTCTTAGTGGAATCAAAAAAAATTGCTAGATTTGGATTACATGAGGTAAGAGCTTTACTTATATGCAAAAATTTTGGATTTTCACCATGTATTTTGAGTACATTTGAAGAAATTTGAAAATTCACTATTCATGGTGAAAAGTGAGGAAAAATATATGGAAATTGCTTGGGAAGTTTAGTTTGTGCTTTTGGAAGTTTAGTTTAGTGATTTAAACTTGATTTTTGAAGTTATTTTTGGAATTTATAAAATTTGTAGAAGGACACCAAGAATGAAGAGGAATAGAGGAAAAAAACCCGTTTGATTCGAGCAAATTTGTTAGTTTGAAGGCCCTAGGATCGATATAGTGACGCTCTACAATCACAAAAATTGATTCCGTAGCGATGTTTTAAATATTTGGGCGGAGACATGGAAGTTTTAATTGTTCGTCGATAGTGGGAAAAGTTTTGTTGTTTCTTTGCTATCACGGTGATTTCTGTTGTGAGGGAGTTCTATGCAAATCTCCTTGAAGCTAAAGAAAATTGCGTTATGGTTCAAGGAAAGTTGGTACCTTTTTCGGGAGAGGTAATCAACTTATTTTAACATTTACCCCTGGATACTTTATGTTTTTATGCAAATTATAGTCTTACTAAAATGGAGTTAGACGAGATTATTTCATACTTGACTATTGGGAGAGGACTTTGGAAGATTACCAATGAGAGGAGAGTAGATTTCCCAACTTCAAAGTTATATGCACCTTCAAAGGCCTGACACAATTTCATTTTTACTCGTTTGCTTATGACTGATCATCTCAGTGAAGTGACTAGAGAAAGAGCGACATTGAACTATTATATTCAAGAGGGAAAGCTCATCAACATTGGAGCTTTGATCTGTCAGACTATCATCAGTTCTGCTACAGCTTGCTACAACTGTAGGTGTGGGATTTGCTTCCTTGATCTTTTCTTTGTGTGAGCAGACAGGGGTTAAATATGACAGTTGGGAGGAAGTTTTGTTACCTCTATAGCCCACATGAAGGTGAATGTGAAGAATTATTCAGAGCATTCAATTTTTGGCTGGAGAGGAGGATTTTCTAGGAGTTATGGAATGGAAACATCTGCTGCATCTACCTCTGCTGCTTCTTCATTTAGACCATCGACTTCACTTGCTTCTACATCTAGAGGTGAGGCTACAAAGACTAAGTATGAGTTATTGCAGAAGATGATGGATAATATCAATTTTACTGCTGATAAGGTACAAAATTTAGAGCGGTTTGTAGATCATACTAATAGTTATAATAGAAGGAAGAGTGATTATGAAGAGAAATTTCACTCATCTTTGGAGAGCCTGATTAGAGGTGAACCAGGAGTGCAATTTCCTCCATATCCTCCATATCCTGATTATGAGCCTACAGAAAAATAGTATAGCGGTGATTCTGAGGATGAAGTGTAGAGCTGAGATATTTATTTCATATAACATATCTGCTAGCTTAGATCTTAAACTTG
>NEWO01001249.1:105152-122978 GCA_003013225.1 Phalaenopsis aphrodite
CGAGAGTGGTTTGACGGTTCAGACAAATTTTGGCAGACTTTGGCGGGATTTCACTCTATAATAACCACCAGGAGGTGTTTTCAAAGTCCTAAAAACTGCCTTGGACGATTAGAAACTTCCTATTTTTGGATTCTATGGCTTCCAATTCCAGAAATACTTCATGGTATGGAGTTTTCAATAGAAGAAAGAGTATTAGTTTTGACGCGCAGAGATTCTACGATAAAGTTATTACAAAGAAGAGATTGATCAAGGAGAGAGGTTCTGTTAATCATGGATTGATCAATCCAAGTGCTCTGGTTGATAAGCTCATTTTGCAAAGGTGATGGGAAGTTTTGTGTTACACTACTGCTGCAGTTGTTGTACCTATAGTAAAGGAGTTTTTTGCAAATTTACGTGGAGTTACCCAAGGAGTTGTCTTCGTACGTGGTAAAGATGTACCATTTACTCTTGCAATGATTTATGAATTGTATATGATAGAAAATGTTCCAATCTGTCATTATACAAATATTGTACCTACACAAGATTTGATGCAAGATGTTTATAATTTTCTGATGGATGAAAGTTATATGTGGGAAGTACGAGATGAGGGATATATTAGTTTCCCTGCTTAATCACTTAATCCAATTTCGAAGCAGTGGCATTTCTTTATTTCTGCAAAATTACTCCCTACTATGAAGATTAGTAGAGTCACCAAAGAAAGTGCCATTTTAAATTATTGCATTCAAATGGAAAAACTCATTGATATAGGATCAATCATATTTAAATATGTTATGGGTATCATTATAAATGGGCCAATTTATGGACTTGGGCATCCTTCTATAATTTTTTTGATATGCAGTCAACCCGAAGCACCATATGAAAGTTGGGAAAAAGTTTTACTACCTTGGGAGCCCATGATCCCTATTGATTATAATTATGTTGTAAATGGAAATAAAGCATTAAATGTTATTATAAATCATTCTTCACATGCTTCAACTCCATTAATACCACCAACAGTTGGAAGTTAGCTTGCTTTGGAGAAGAAATTAAAGAAAATTGAAAGGGAACTTCAGAGTATTATGAATGCAGTGGGAGATCTTAAGTGCCTTTTTGATCACCTAGATTGGAGAATGAAAGAAATTTTTGATCATACTGGAACTTTTGAAGCAGGATTAGTTTGGATGTTTAAAGAAAATGGGTGGATCGAAGAAAATTTGACAGATCAATTCCTGTATCAATCTTTCTACAAGTTATATGTTCATTAACAATCCATGGGAGATATTAGAGGAGGAGAAAGCATTGAAGAAGAGGCAGAATAATTGAGGACTTTGGATTCTATATTTGTTTAAGAATATTTATGTATTTAATGTAATTCTGTGGATTGGATTTGGTTTGGTTTGTTTTGCTTTAGAATTCTGAACTTTTATTATGTGTATAGTTTTTTGTCAACTTTTAGTGTTGTGGCTTGATTTCGACGCTGATTTATACTTAGATTGCTTAATAGGTGTGGATGTTTAATTTGAAAAATGTGTTTGTAAGAAGTGTATTTTCATATATAAAAGTTAGTTTGTTGTTGTTTCTGAAAATGATTGTTTGTAAAATGTTTATTTGTATTATTAGATAAAAATTTGTGTTTAAAGATACTAAAAAAACTTTAGAGTAAATTGAAAGGAAATTGAAATTTTGAAAAAATCAAAATTTGAATTTCTGGCCTTCAACGCCGACGGTGCCTTCGACCCGAGAGCAGCCCTTAACCCCTTAAATTCATGATTTTCACCGCAAACCTCCATTTTTACCCCTGGAGTTACCTTCAACTTTCAGTTTTCACACATAGGGCTTGATTTTGGGTGGATTTAAGGAAATTTAGAGGCAAATGAACTTCAGATTTCATCTTCTCTAGGTAAGAGCTACACATTAAACTAAAATTTTTTTATTTTTACCAAGAATTTTTCTCACATTGCCTAGATCCAAAAGTTTTGGAATTTTTTTAAGAGATTTTGAGATAATGCTTTGGTGAAAAACTCTTACTTAGTGGATTTAAGTTTAAAGCACTCTACATTTTGATTTTTAGAATTTATTCTGATTTTTATCAATTTTTTCTTAGATTTTCTATGTCACCTAGAGCGAGTAAAAGAAAAATAGATTATGACGAGCAAAAATTTGTTAGCTATAAAGCTAGTGCTCGATTTCCTAATCTTCGTGAAAATAAAAAAGTGATTTCAGATCGTGGTTTCAAAAATCTGGGAGGAGAAGTTGAACAATTAATTATCGCTCAACTGTGGGAAAACTTCTGCTATTTTACTGCTGATGCGATAGTTAGGATAGTTATGGAATTTTATGACAACTTTCTGCAGGCTTCTGATGATTTTTTTTGTTCGTGAAAAAAGGGTGGAGTTTACTCCAAGAAAAACAAAGAAGTTTTATCAGTTAGAGGATGTTTATAGATGTCAGTATGATTCATTTTCTGTTATAAATGAGGCCTTAGATGGGATAATTTCTTTCCTTACTAGTCAGAAAAGGGCTTGGAAAGTAAAGAATGGAGTTATATTTAACTTTCCCCTTTCTATGCTAAATACAGTATCTAAGGCCTAGCATTATTTTATTTCTAGGAGAATGATTCCATCAAACCATCATAGTGAGGTGACCAAGGATAGAGCCATCCTGAACTTCTGTATTCAGCAAGTGATGGACATAAATGTAGGCTCTATTATTTATATGAACACTCGATCTATTGCTCTAGGAGAGACCACTAGTGGATTGACACACCCTATTCTTATTTACACACTTTGTGAGCAGGCAGGAGTTGATTTTAGACTAGATGAAGAGAAGATTGAGCCTTAAAGACCTATTGGGCCTGCAAACATTAATACTTATGAGTCCCATGTTGATTGGAGATCTGGAAGTAAGGACAGAGATATTCCTTCTACTTTTAGGACCCCTATTTTTAGTGACCCTACTTTTAGTGACCCTAGTAACAGAGAACTATTGGACCAGATGATGATTCAACTGGGGGATATTTTGAGGATGAGTAAGAGATTATAGAACATGGATGCCAGAAATGCTCATACAGTTCAACTCGACAAAAATTTGAATATGATGCTGCTTATGATGATGCTTTAGTGAGATACCTGAGGGGGTAATCTTTCACTTCAGTTCCCTATTCAACCTATTTATACTCTATATCAGGAAAAAAGTTAGATTTTGATGAAGAAGAAGATGATGACTGGTGATCTTTTTGTTAGTTTGTATGTGATTGTACTTTATGACTATGTTATGTGTTTTGTGATATTGTTGAGACTGTTTATTAGATTTTGAGACTCTGTTGTTATGTTGTAATGTGAAACTATAATTTGTAAAATTATTTTCATTTCTAGAATTTAGTTTAGTTCTGTTGTTAGTTTCAACATTTTGTTATATGTATTGTAATTAACTCTTTCTCAACAGATTTTATATGTATTATGTGCAATTTAATGTTTTAAGCCTTGTAGTTTTTCATATTAGCACCTGCAGTATTTCAGAATTTATTTTCAAAAATCAAAACCTTCAATAGGTATGTATTTTCTTTATGTACTTAATGTTTTCTTTCACCCTTTATTTTTAAGTTCTTCATGCTAAATCTTTTCAAAATTTAAGTTTGGAAGGGCGGGGGGAAGAAAAATTACTTTAAAAAAAAGAAGGAACTTAATTTTATTTGTCCTCATTTAGCTATATTTTTAAAATTTTAAATTTAACATGATCTTTAGTATTATGAGTTAACTTTAGATAACTATATTTATGTTTGTAAATATACAGTAAATTAAAGTAAACATTTTTAATAATAAAGGTCAATTCTAGAGAATAAGATATTTGGTAAAAGAGAATAAGACTATGTTTTTCTATTTTAAGAAATTTGTATTTTTGAAGTACTAAAAATCTTAAAAGATTCATGTAAAAAGAAAAGAATTAAACTCTATAAAATCTTTAAGTTAATATAAATTTTTAAAGTGAAGAAATGTAAAAAGTTCTAACTTTAAGAAGAGGATAGTGAAGTTCAAAATCATTAGAGACTATCCAGATATAGTAATCTACACATTAAAAAAAGAGAAAGAAAAGAAAAAGGGATTAAAAAAATGATCATGAAAAGAAAAGAAAAAGAAAAAGATGTGGGGAGAAGCTTGAGGAGATGCCTAATTAAAAGTTGGGTTCAATTGAATCAACTTAAGGAAAAAGATTTGGACACATTTTCTAAACTTTTAATTTGAAGAGTAGCTTAATTATTAGTAAAGTTTTATGAAGTTTTTTTTCATATGAATATTCTAAGTGACTTTAATGTGACAAATTGTATTTTTTCTTGAAAGAAATAGAGGATCAAAAATCTTAGACTTAATTGTTGAATATCCCTACACCTTTAGTATTTAACTAGAATCGTTTTGAATTTTTCTTAAGTTATACTATTATGTCTAGATAACTAAAATATGAAAATATAGAAGTTAAACTATTTACCATAAGTCATAATTTTATGTAGTAGAGGAGTTACTTGAGGACAAGTAACATGTAAGTTTAGGGGATTTTGATATACCGAAAATATATGCATTTTAGACCCATATTGTATACTTATTTTTTATGATATTGCACTTTAATGGAAGGTGTTTTGATGTTTTCTTATAAGTTGTTAATTTTTAGGACTTAAAGCAAAAAGAATGAAATTCTTATTGTTTTAAGAAGACCATTCCTAGCCACTGGAAGAGCTTTAATAGATGTGCAGAAGGGAGAACTAATTATGAGAGTTAATGATCAAGAGGTTACATTTAATATTGCAAAATTATTGAGATACTCTGCAAAAGAATAAGAGATTGAATGCTTCATAATGGATATTAATGAGTATTTAAGCCATGAATATTTCAAAAAGACATATGAAAGTGAATTTAAAAATGAATATATGGAATATCAAGACGAGGATAAAATCCAAGATGAGTCTAGGGAAGTGAGTATGGAAGAACTTGATTATGTTCATGAAAAATTTGAAATGTTAGATCCTGCTAAAAATGATAACAATTTGATTTCATCTATTGAAAAGCCCCCTTAACTAGAATTGAAAACACTTCCTACACATTTGAAGTATGCATTCTTAGGAGATTCATCTACACTACCTGTCATAATGTCCTCAGAATTAAATGATGCTCAAGAACAACAATTGCTAAAAACTTTGAAAAAATACAAGAAAGCCTTTGGATGGACATTAGCTGACATTAAGGGAATCAGTCCTTCAATCTATATGCAAAGAATTTTGTGGAAGATCAACATAAACCAAGAATTGATCCTCAAAGGAGATTGAATCTTATGATTTAAGAAGTGGTTAAGGAAGAAATTATAAAATGATTAGATGCGGGAATAGTACATCCTATTTCAAATAGTGCTTGGGTGAGTCCAATTCACTGTGTTTCGAAGGAAGGAGGGGTGACTATAATGACAAATGAGCACAATGAATTAATATCAACAAGACATGTCACTGGATAGAAAATCTGCATAGATTATAGAAAATTAAATTCTGCCATCTGGAAGGATCATTTTCCTTTACCCTTTTTGGACTAGATGTTGAATACATTAGCTGGGCACAAATATTTTTATTTTCTAAATGGATATACTGGTTATCACCAATTACCTATTGCTCCTAAGGATCAAGAGAAAACAACATTTACTAGTTCTTATGGAACTTTTGATTTTCGGTGAATGCCTTTTGGATTATGTAATGCACCTGCAACATTTCAAAGATGTATGATGTCAATTTTTCAATGATTTGATTAATAAAGGGATTGAACTCTTTATGAATGGTTTTCTATATTCAGAAATTCCTTTGAAATATGTCTAAATCAATTAGAAAATGTTTTGGGATGTTGTGAAAAGACTGACTTAAAGTTTGACTTTAACCAAGATTGCCTTAAAGCCTTTGAAACTTTAAAGAAAAAATTGATCACTGCTCTTATAGTTGTTTCATCGGATTGGGAGAAACATTTTGAACTAATGTGTGATGCTAGTGATTATGCAATTGGAGCTGATTTAGGGCAGAAATATGATAAGATTTTCAATGTCATATATTATGCCAGTAAGACTCTTAATGATGCTCAAATTAACTATACCACCACCGAAAGAGAGTTATTAGCCATTGTGTCTTTTGATAAGTTTAGATCATATTTGATTGAAACTAAATGTGTTGTGCAAACTAACTATTATGCTATTAAATATTTAATGTAAAATAAGTATGTTAAACCAAGATTAATTAGATGAATACTTCTGATGTAAGAATTTGATTTTGTGGTAGTTGATAGGAAAGGGACTGATAATCAAATAGTTGATCATCTATCGAGGTTAGAACAGGAAGAAATTATTGATTCTAAAAGAGAGATTAAAAATACTTTTCCTGATGAACAACTTTATGCTGTAAAAGGATGGGAAATAACTTGGTATGTTGATATTGTAAATTATATTGTTAATGGTATTTTACCATATGGATTTACAAGACAACAGAAAAAGAAATTTAGTTATGATGTAAAATCTTATTTTTGGGATGATCCTCATTTATATAAACAATGTAAATACTTAATTATAAGAGAATGTGTGCCTTATAAAGAAATTTAGGAGATTATTAAAAAATTTCATGATTCTGAATTTGTATGACATTTTGTAAATGATAAAACTGCTCAAAAAATTTTACAATCTGGATTTTATTGGCCTATTTTATTTAGAGATGTTAATATATATATAAAATCATGTGATCGTAGTCAAAGAGTAGGTAATATTTCTAAAAGAAATGAAATGCCTCTAAATTTTAATTTGGAAATTGAAATTTTTTATGCATGGGGATTAGATTTTATGGGACCATTCACGCCTTCATTTGAAAATGTATATATATTGATTACGGTAGATTATGTTTCAAAATTGATAGAAGCAGTCTCTTTACATAGATGTGATGCTTGGAGTCTATTATGTTTTGGGTTTGATTGTGAATGGATCTGCAACTGGATAGGGACACCCATCTATTATTTTTCAACTCTACAGTCAATCCCAAGTACCTTATGAAAGTTGGGAGAAAGTATTACTATCTTGGAAGCCAATGGATCCTGCATTCTACTGTAGTTCCATTTGAATGGGAGATAAAAATGTTATGGATGTATTAATGGATCAAGGATCTCAGAATTCATCGCCTATTCAGCCTTACTACAACTAGAGTGCGCTTTCAAAGAGAATTAAAAAGAGAGAGAGAGATGCATAATTTTATGCATGCAAATGAGAATATTTCTGAAATGTTGATCGCCTGGAATGGAGACTTAAGAAATATTTTGGGCATATTGGGCATATTGAAGATGGTTTGGTATGTATGTTCAAGAAGCATGCATTGATTGAGGAAAAAAACACAACTGATGAATTTCCATTTAGACCCTTCTACAATTTGTATGTGCACTACCAGTCTATGCGAGATCTCCAGGAGAACGAGAGTGACGAAGATGAGTGATGTTAAATTAAGCATGAAATGTTTTTTTTAGTATTGTTTGTTATAGTTTATCATGTTGGATTGCTTTACTTTAAGTTGTTGCACTATCTATGATATTTGCTTTGAAGTTTGATGTTTAGATTTCAGTGTTTAGGATGTTAGTTTGCCTTAAAAAATTGAATTTATTGTGTGTTGGCTTGAAAAATGTTAGTTTGTAATAACTCAGACTTCATATTTAAATATGAGTTTTGTGTTGTTTGTGAAAATTTAGTGTTAGTTTGATGTTTAATTATGCTTAGAAAGGTTTATTTGAGTCAAATATAGGTTGTTGCAAAATGGTATGGAGCAGATTTCCACAGAAACCGAAATCGGGTAAAAATATGCTCTGGCGCATGATGCGCCAACTTACAGAGCCTTAGCGCATGATGCGCCAAAAGTCCAAACACGTTATATTGCCTAGAAAACCTTGGTCTAGGACATCACATTACGGGCTAAAGAGAAGGATTTGGAGGACAAAAACCATAGATTTCATTTTTTCTTGGTAAGAGCTTCGCTTTAACTTAAATTTTTTTTATTTTTACCATGGATTTTGGGAGATTCAAAAAATGGGATTTTTGATGAAAGTGCTTGAAGAAAACTCATAGTGAAAACTTTCTTACCAAATAATCTTGCTTAGGGAGTTAGATTTTTTATTCAATAATTTATTTGGAATTTATTTTGATTTTCGTAGAATTTCCAATGGCTCCCCGAGTTAAGCGAGGAAGACTGTTTGATGACTTTGATGTTTGACGAGTTGTTAGTTTCAAAGCACAAGACAGTTACAATACCTTATTTGAGAACAAAAGAATGATCCAGGAACATACATTTGCAAACCTGGGAGGCGAGGTCGAGAGGTTGATTCGCACCAGAAATTAGGAGTGATTCTGCTACTTCACTGCTGTGGTGATCGTCCCTATGGTCTAGGAGTTTTATGCAAACTTGAGATTCACCGTGGAAAATCACATTTTGGTGAGAGGTACGCAAGTGAAATTTACCTCTGAAAGGATCAATGCATCTTATGGCCTTAGAAATGTCATCCATGATGAATATCTCACTTATTTTATTATTGATTCATCACTAGAAGAAGTTATTGCCTTTTTGATTGGTGGAAGCGGAGAGTGGAAAATAAAGAATAATAAGATAGTTAACTTCCCTGCTTCCATGTTAACTATTCAGTCAAAAATATGACATCATTTCTTCTTTGCCAAACTTTTACCTACAAATCATTTTGCTGATATTACAAAGGATCTAGCTGTGTTGAACTATTGCATTCAGAACATGAAGGCAATAAACGTTGGTGCACTTATAGTTCATCAATATCGAAGTATTGCTGGTAGTTCTACTGCTGGAGGTTTGAGATATCCTGCCCTGATTTTCACTCTATGTGAACAATCAGGAGTTGAACCCATAGAAACGAAGAGAGGTTACAACCTTAGAATCTGACTCGGAAGCACATGATTCAAAGGATAGAATCATTTGTTCATTCTAGAAGTGGAAGAAGGGATAGACCCTCTACATCTGCTACAGGCGCATCTACTTCTAGTGTTGCATCATTGAAAGGTGTTATGGACTAGCTTATGATTCAACACTATGATATTATTAATATACAGACTCAGTTGGGAGAAATAGATGCAAGAAATGCATATAATGATGAATATCAGCAGAGAAGAGTTCAACATGATATAGATTTTCAAAATGCTATGGTTAGGCACTTTATGGGTGAACCTAACGTGAACTTTCATGTTTGCCCCAGCTTTGTTCCCTATGCTCCCATTTGTGATGAAAATGAAGAAGCAAGAGAAGAAGATGATGATGATGATGATGATGATGATGAAGTGCAAGAGATGAAGATTGATATTTTATGAGACTTGCTTAGTTATTTTCGATGTGTTTATGTTTGTATTAGGATGTACTTTTATTTGGAAAACTAGTTGTAATAACAAAACTTTTTATGTTGTGTTGTGAACTTGTAGTTTGTAATAGTAATTGTAGACTTTCACTTTTTCTGCATTTTTAGTATTTTTTCAGTTTTTATTTTTTTCACCTTTTGAAGTGTTTAATTCCCAACAAGTTCTTTAGAATATATTATGTTTTATTTAATGCTTTAAAGCCTACATGTAGTTTTACAATTTGTACCTGTAGTATACCAGAACCAATTTCATGTTCAGAAATCCTCTACAAGTTAGTTTTTTTTTCATGCATTTACTATTTTCTTTCACCAACTAAAATTTTGTACCAAAATGTTTTTAAAATCATTTAAAAATTTAAATTTGGGGGAAAAGAAAATTTTCTTTTGAAATGGGGAAAACTAAATTTTATTTGTCCTTAAGTAACTATATTTTTCAAAATTTTATTAACATGACGTGGGATATTAATATTTAACTTTAAATGATTATACTTATGTTTATAAATATTATAGTAAATTTAGGTAAATTTTTTTAATAATGAAGGTCAATTCTAAAGTTAAAGATATTTGGTATGATAGGATAAGACTATGTTTTTCTATTTTAAGTAAGAGAAAATTGTATTTTTAAACTGTTAAGAATTTTAGAGTTTCATGTAAGAAGAAAGGAATGAGAATTTATGAAAAATTATATACTAGTATAACTTTATTAAGTAAGAAGGGGTGTGGAGTTTTTACTTTAAGAAGAGGATCGTGAAGTTCAAAATTATTGAAGTCTATCTAGATATAGTAATCCTCACCAGAAAAAAAGAGAGAGAGAGAAAAAGAAAGGATTAAAAAGATTATAAGAGAAAAAAAGAGGAAAAAAAAAAGAAAAAAAAATAAGCGAGGAGAAGCTTGAGGAGATGTCTAATCAAAAATTTGCTTCACTTGAATCAACTTAAGGAAGGAGCTTTATTATACTTTCTAAACATGTATTGAAGTATTAGTAGCATTTCTAGTAAAGTTTTTTTATGAAGTTCTTTTTCATATGAATGCTCTAAATGTCCTTAGCATAATAAATTGCAATTCTTCCTGAAAAGAATAGAGAATCAGAAATCTTAAATTTGATTACTAGATATTCCTAGACTTGAAGTTTGAACCTAAGTTATTAAATATTTTTCTTAAATTTTGTTATTCTATTTATTGAACTAAAGCATAGAAGTGATAAGTTAATCTCTACCCTAAGGACATATGCTTTTATGTAATAAAAGTGTCACTTGAGGACAAGTAATATTTAAGTTTGGGAGATTTTGATCCACAAAAATAATATACTATTTTAAGTACCTTTTTTATGTCTATTTTTGGTGATGTTACACTTTAAAGAAGGGTATTTTTGTGTTTTTGTTGCAGGTATTTCATTTTTAGGCATTTGGAGGAAAAATGACAAAAACAACAAAATTTGGAGTAAAAACGACCAATTTTGGGGTTTGGCACGTGATGCACCAAAATCTAAAGCGTTGGAGCATGATGCACGAGATGTGATTCAAATTAAGGCAGTTTGAGACAAATTTTGTGCAAATTTTCAAAGGGACACTTGTTCTAATTACCTCATGGAGTGATTCAATGCATGCAGACACTTTGGAAGGTTCCAATTTGAAGGGATTTGACTCTTGGATCAAGGAGGCACATCTTTTGAAATTCAATGTTTTGACTTTTGAAGTTTAGAGGGAATTGAGAATCTTTTAAGAAGAGATAACCAGGCAACAAAAGAGAACCTCTAGAGAGACTAGAAGAGGGGACAAAAAGTTAGAGAGAGAGGTGTGAGTTAGAGAGAGAAAGGGGGATATTTTCTTCTAGGATCGTAAGATGAGAGGGAAAGTGAGAGATTTCTTCTTCATTACACTTCTAAGAGAGAATTGGGAAAGATTGTAAAGAGAGAAAGACTTAGAGAGAACTTCTAGGGATTTGTTTGAGAAGGATTGTGAGATAAGTTGTATTTTTTATTTCTTTTGTTTGTAAACTTATTTTCATATATGAAATCCATGTTTTATTGTATCATTCTCATGAATTCTGAGTAGTCTTCTTTATCCTTCTCCTTACTTTGAAGAAATGGTTTTGTGAAGAATTGGTTTTTTTTCCTATGGTTTTAAATGTCAATAATTTGTGATGACTTGAACTTTGATCTTCATTTAATTTTTGATATGGCCAATTGAATTGTTAAAATCTGTTAAGAATTATATGTTCTGAAAAGAGGATATGAATTCTACAACAAAGGGAGAAGTACATTTGATTTCATGGGAGAGTATTTCATTCATGGGATTTGGTGCAAATAAATAGGGAAATATACTTTGATGGACGCAGAATTGGAAGATTTTAAAGTGACAAATTAGAATTTTCACTTTGGTTCAGTTGATTAGAAACTAATTTGAGCATGTTAAACCTCAGGGGAGGGAGTAGTGGGAGCTCTGGAGTGACAGTCGGTATCCTCCCAGCCTAACTACGGAATTAGGGACCAAACTTTGGATTAGTCAATGTTCTTTATAGCGCTTGAAAGAGGATAAAGAATAGGATTGCTCCTATTTGGCACAAAACAATTTTTAAATATATTTTACAAATGATTTCAATATCTTCACAAGTAATATTTTCATTGTAAAGGGGAAGGATGTTTTCTCATACTTGCACTTTTCATCAACAAAAACCTTTATTTTATTTCAACAATTTACTTTTGAAAGTTTAACATTTAGTTTAATTTACTTGTTATAAGCGTACATTTGCATAGTTAGTAGTATTTCTTAATTTCAAAATTAGCACTTCACTTTGTTTTTATATTATAATAGAATATAAATAACTAGCTTATATATATTTCTAGCTTCCCTGTGGGATCAATATCTAGGACTCCATTAGAGTCCTATGTTACTTGAGTGATGCGTATACTTACGTAGTATGTAAATAGGAGTTGGGATTTCAAAGAGGTTTTTAAAGATAAATTATTTTCATCAAAATTATATTATATTTTGGGTTATATTGCATCATTATCATCAATCTTAACAAATTCCTGCAGCATTAGCAAACCCCTCAACCCTTATGGGGAGGGGTTAAGCATGGACACGCCCGATTTAGGCGTGGCCATGCTAGACCCTTATGGGTCCTTTTTTTATCCAAGAGCTTTTTAAGCATATTGACTTAGAAAACTCTTAATGACTGAAACATACCACATAAGCCTCAAAAATTTTCATGGATTAGTGATGGTTGTTATCAGACACGACCAGGATGGAGGAATCATATTTATGAGATGGAGTGCATCAGTAATGTCCTGACAGACTCCACAAACTACTGGAGGGCATGTGTGAGTTTCACACACTCCCACAATATCACAAGGGCGTCTAGTACTTATGACATCAAAAATTAATGTCAACAACAATTACTTGTGCAAATAAGATGGTCATAAGGCTAACATCATGCACACTAGCTACTATTTTTTAGGTAACTCACTTAGAGGGCCAATGGAAACTATTGTTAGCCATTTCTTCAATAAAATCATATGTCCCCTCAAAAGGTTTGTGTATCAGTAATCCCTTAGCTACAGATTTTATAATTGATCATTAAAAACCTTCCAATCTATTACAAATACTCTGGATAATAAGCTAGTTAGGCTAGGCATGGTACGAACACCTCCTAAGAAACTCCTTAAATTTCTCTCTCATGCACATTAATTAACTCTCCATCTATCTGGATGAATGAGTTCATGTCATTTATATGCTTGATAGTCTTAGATGGAGGGGAGTCTTGACTAAAAACTTTTGTGTGAGGTCATTCCAAGTGATAATTAACCTGACCCGACCTGCAATTAAGTAGATTTTTAAGCTTTGAAAGATGACCAAAAACTTGACCCAATTTATATTTAAGCGACTAGTGTGCAAAGTAATATTTTATAAAATTTAGAATTTGATTTATGTTTCACACACTAGGGGTTCTACACTAGTATACGTATCGTTTCAAGTAATATTGGGTTTTCTTTTAAGACCCTAAGTATCAATCCCACAGAGAAGCGAGGTAAGAGATCGCTTAGGCTAATTCTAGTATACTACTATCTGACCTTTGTTTGGAATGTCGATTAAAGTGGTTTTTCTAATAACACCAAAATGAAAATCTTAAATCTAAACATAACTCATCTGGATAAATTGGTTTAGAGAATTTTGAGATGTTAAAGTCTACCCTCCTCGTGCATTGATCTAAATAATGTGCAGAAATGAAATTCTTAGAATATAATGTTGTCAGTGACAAATAGGAGCATACTTATTCTTTAACCCCCTCTCGGTGCTAGCAAAGAATAGTGTCTAACCTAGAATTTTTCACCAGTTTGTGTACTAGCGCTGAGTAGATTCTAGCCTCTCACTTCCAAATTACCCACTATGCCCTCTCTAGAAAACCTACTAGGGACCCTTAAAATCTAAACTCTAGACCGAATTAATAAATAATCTAGTATGTCACCTAGGAACATTAATTCTACGCCCATTAAAACTTATCTCTCTATATATTTACACTGCCCTCAGGTGATTGCAATGACTCTTCCTAAGATGAAATGTGGAACTCACTACTTGGGTGAATTCATAGCCATCTCAGGTCATTATATTTCACAACGGATTTTAGTCTCACAAGTGATCAATTTGCAAAGTCAATTAAGAGCTAGTGAAAGTACCATCACGTTAATAAGATAAAAGAATACTAAGCAAATCTAAATTACTGAACATGCATCTATTACATTACAAAAGAAAAGTAAAATAAAGATAATGACATAAGTAGTAAAAGGATTTATATAATTAAGTAATAAATTGTTTTCCAATGAGGAACATATGTCTACCTACGCTCTTTTCGAGCGTATAAATATGCTTATTATTCTATTAGTTTTATGCAACTATCTATTACCTAGAAGCATCTAATATAAACATATCATTAAATTATATTTCCTTAAAAGTTGAATTGTCACCTAAACTATTTTATTAGTCAACCGGTCAATGTGAGTGCACTCAAGTTGCAAGATCACTGCTCTCCCAAGTCTTTATTTCACATGCAACAAATTTTAACATAACTTATTACCACTTAAGCTATGTCAATGAAGCAAAGGAGATATTACTCATCACATGAAAATAAAAATAATTTTATCATGAAACAAATTTTCCTACACATGCCACTAATTCATATTAAAATAAAAAAGTAAAGAAAACAACTTATGATGCATGGATAAAACACCACAAAGAACTTCGTTTAAATCAAATAAAATCCACTATAAAGTGTTTACAATTATTATAAGATAAGAAAGAACACAATACTTTGTTTTTTTCCCTCCAAAAGAAAGATGAAAAATCTCTCCTCAAGTAACCTTTTGTATTATGTCAAATTATAACTTATGGTAATGAGTTTTACTTAAAAGATTTCTATTGTTTTTTGTGTTATAAATGAAATAGTGAAACTTTAGAAAAAAAATTAATAACTCAAGTTAAAACTAAAATGTAAGAATATCTAGTAATCAAGTCTAAGAGTTCTATTTTCTATTTATTTCAAGAATAATTGCAATTTATCATACTGAGGATACTTAGAAGAATTACAAGGAAAAAAATTGTATGAGAACTCTATTAGTAAGGATGCTAATACTTAAAATATGTTCAGAAATGTATTTAAGTCCCTTTCTTTAAGATGATTCAAAGGAAGCCAATTTTTTATTAGGCATCTCATCAAGCTTCTCCTCACATATTTTCCTTTTTTTGCTTTCTTTTTTCTTTTTCTTTTTCTTTTAGAATTTTTTTCAATCCATTCTTTTCTTTTCATGTTATGTGAGGATTACTAATTCTGCATAGCCTTTAATGATTTTGAACTTCACCATGTCCTTCTTAAAGTTAAGAACTTCTCACAATTCTTCACTTGATAAATGTGTATTTAGCATTAATAAGATTTTTCATAGAGTCTCAATTCTTTCTTTTTAAGTGGAAATCTAAGATCCTTAATATTTTCAAAAATATAATTTTCTTTACTTTAAAAAGTAAAAGCATAATCTTATACTCTTTAACTAAAATATCTCAACTCTAGAACTAATATTTATTATTAAAAACTTTTTCTTAAGTCTTCTATAACATTTATAAAAAAAAATATAGTTATCTAAAGCTAATCCAACATGCCACAGGTTATGTTAAAAAATTTTAAGAAAATATAGTTCTTTCAGGACAAATAAGGTTCAGTTTAAAAAAGTTTTTCTCCCTTTCCCCAAACATAAATTTTTGAATATTTTGCAATCAATTCCATAAAATGTAGAAAGAAGAAAAAGTAAAAGCTAAATCTACCAGTTACTACATCTTCCTATCAAATTCATATGCATGTATAATCAGGATAAAATGATCATAGAAGAAAGTAAATCTAGCCTAAATCATGCTTGCAATAATATTAAACTAAAAGGAAGCATACTAACTTTAAAATTTATTTTTCTTCCTACCTCCAAACTTAATTTTAACATGTATAACATTCATTACAAAAAATATAAGCAGGAAGAAAAAAATAGTTTGAAAATTCTATCTACCACAAATGTCAGTCAAAAATATCTACAAGTATTCATTAGGACAGAACAATTTGCAATAAAAAGTAAATCTAAACTAAACATGACAATAAAATTAAACAAAAGGAAGATCTAAAATCATAACATGAATCATCATAGGAATATATATTTAAGTGTTCTCCAAGTTTTTTATATTGTGTAACTCAAACACAAAAATACATGATAAATAAGGTTAATTCTTCCTTTAACCCATCACACCTCACTATATTACTTCCAATTTATAATAGAATCAATACATTGATATATTGGGTACTTATAAATAATTTTATAGAGTCTAATCCCATGGACATGATTATCCCTGATATATTGGGCCATGATCATCAACCTCAAGTGTCACCTTATCCCATTAATTAAGCACCTCTAACAGTTATAAGGATAGTGTAAAAATCATTCACATGTTACTCGTCAAATTGGTTCATGACTCCTACTAAATGAAATAAAGTCAGAAAAAGAAAGTAACAAAATTGAGATGGAACTATCACTATTCAAAATCAAATTGAGTAATATAAGGAATTGAGTTTAAATTTATTACTACAATTATAAACATTGTGATTTTCTATTCAAAAGTTGAAGTTAAGCACTAGCTAAAAAACCTATTTTCTATTTAAAGCAAAACTTTTTGTTTTTGAGTTTTAAGTTTTTTTAAAAGTGACTAATACCCAAATTTAAAAGTATTATTGATTTGTAATTTAACAAGTCAAATTTTTTGATAAGGTTTTCATCTAAAAATTATCACCATCAATCAAGAACGAGTGTATCTTTTGATAACATAAAAATCCTAAATTTTAAATTATAAGATGACATGTTTATGCACTTAGTCATTTTAAACATTGAATTTTTCATTTCTCCTAAAAGTTTCTAGGGCTTAAAAGAAATAATTTTTTTCTTTTAAATACTAGCTATGATTCTTTTGATGTTTAATTATGCTCTATCAAAATATAAACTGCACTAAGTTTACTCATGCTAAATAAAATTGAAAAATACACAAACAAGAACAAAAATTTAAACTGTGATAAAACTTTTTTTACAACTTCTTGTGAGTAATTTTAAATTCAAAAAAAAAGAAAAAAATTCTAGCATAACATGCTTTTATCATACAAATAATGGAAACATTTCATTTTAACCATAATTAAACCATGTGTTTATAAAGGATTATTAGGGTAGAAATTAAAAAAAAATGAAGAACTTGATTTTTCAAAAAAGAATTTGACTGCAATGGCCCTTGCCAAGTTCTCTTTCTCCTTATTCTATCATTTTGTCTCACTTCTAGAAAATTAATTTTCACTCACTCACTTATTCAAACACACTCACATGTTTAGCTTACATCATTCAATTTGACTCCACTCTGTCACCCACTTAAGTTTATGCTCTTGATTTCCTTTATGTATTTTTATATTTTTTCAACTCCCCTTCCAACTTAGAATTTGATATTTCAAAGCAATATTTTTTTAATATTGGGATGTTGTGCAATGACATTCGATTTGTAGTGCTACGATGTTGCATATCGGTGCAACATTGAAGGTTTGGCAATTTGACTTTAAGCCCTTTATTTTTTTGGCTCTTTACTTAGGTGTTGATAATTCTATGGGGCTATGGATGATAGGGCTGAGCTGTTGGACTCTAAATCTATGACGCTAGGTAGTCAATGTTGAGACACTGGTTTCCTTATCTTTTGGCTCCTTCTTTTAACATCATTAGTGTTGTTAAGCTCATAGTTGTAGCATTGTGGCACTTGATATTGCATTGCGTCTTTGGGTATATGAAACCACAAATTTAATATCTTGGGTGAAAAACATGTGTTTAGAGGCCTAAATACAATGCCTGGGCTCTCAGGATAGTGCTAAGACACTT
>NEWO01001250.1:16251-26942 GCA_003013225.1 Phalaenopsis aphrodite
ATAAATTAAAGTTTTTTTATATCTTCCACACGAATTCTGAGTAACTTGCTTTGTTCTTCTCTCTACAATGAGATATAGTTATGTGAAGATCTAAAATGTATGGAAATGTTTTAAATACTTAATTTTGATGATTTAAACTTTGACCTTCATTTACTTATTGATCTGACCAATTGTTTTGTTAAATTTTGTTGTGAAAACATACGATCCAAGAGGGCTATGCCTTCTTCAACTACTTAAGAATCACATTTGATTTCATGGATGAGAATGTGGTCCATGGGGTTGAGTGCAAAAAAAAAATGGAAATATACTTGGCTATAGAATTGGAGATTTTAGGGTGATAGACTAAAATCCTCAATTTAGTTCAGGTGTTTGGAAACTAAAGTGAGATGTTAGCCCTTAGGTGAGGGGAACGTGGGAACTCTAAGACGAGAGCTTCATATCTTCCCAACCTAACTGCGGATTTAGGGACTAAACTTTAGATTAGCCAATGTTATTTTTCAGTCATAAAGAGGAAGAAGAATATAATTACTTCTATCTAGAACAATACAATTTAAAGACAATTTGGATACTTTACTGACTATAACCTCATTGTAAAGGGGAAAGATACTTTATAAACTTTGAAACCTCACTTATAAAACTTAGCTAAGTTACATTAGATTTAACTTTGAAGTTTAGAGATTAGTGTAGTAAATATAATTCCATATCTATTTAATACAAACCTCAACCCGCTTTCTTACTTATGTTTTTTATAGTTTTGATATTGTGTCTTTGTTTTTGTATTCTAAGAATATCCACCTCCCTGTGTGATCAATACTTAAGACTCCAATAGAGCCCTTCATTACTTGTGTGATATGTATACTTGCATTTGCAACTAGTGACTATTTAAAATTGAAGATATACATTAATTCACTAGGAGTGGCAGCTTTTAAATATTTAAAAGAGAAACTGATTATATTAAAGTGAAATTTTGTTGTGATTGTCTTTCATATTTCCTAGTCTCGCTTACACGTGCGTTAGTGAGTTGAAAAACATTACTGGCAAAAAATCTGGATCAAGTTTTTGGTGTCATTGCCGGGGAGGTAACAAAAAATTCCTTTCTAACTTGAAAGATATTATTAGAGCTATAAGATTTGTTTCGTCTGGTATATATATAAGTACATGAGTAAAAGTTTATTATTAGAATTTTTATTTTTTTTTATGTATGTGTAGTTTAAGATCTATAGGATTAATACCTTATGATTCTAAATTAGAAAAAAATATAAGAAAAATTCAAAAACAAGAAAAAAAACTTAATAACGTGAACAAAATGATAAACAACTTAAATAATAAATGTGTGACCTCTAAGAGATTATGATAATCCTATAATAGATGAAATACACTTGATTATGCGAACTCCTACTGTAGCTGCTAATTACTTTGAACTTAAACCTGCTATTATCCAAATATTACAAAATAATTAATTTTGACAAACACCATATGAAGATCTTAGTTTACATCTTGCTAGTTTTCTAGAATTGTGTGCTACATTTAAATATGACGGAGTGTCAGATGATGTTTTCAGACTTAAACTTTTTCCTTTTTCAGTAAGGGATGAAGCTAAGATGTGGTTAAACTCTTTAGCACCTAGATCTATCAGAACTATGGGAGATTTATCTCATAAATTTTTAGCTAAATATTTTTCACTATAAAAAACTGCTTAGCTGAGAAACGATATCACATCTTTTTGTCAGTTTGAAGGGGAATCAATATACGAAGCTTGGGAATGATTTAAAGATCTCCTTAGGAAGTGTCAACACCATACTTTACCTGATTGGTTAACAATTCAAACATTTTATAATGGATTAGTGAGATCTCTTAGATCTATCATTGACGTTGTTGCTAATGGCTCGTTAATGTCAAAACCATTCAATGAAGAATATACTTTAATTGAAGAGACGACAACTCACAACTTTCAATGGCCCTCTAAAAGGGTAAATCCCATGAGGGTAGCCAGTGTTCATACTTCTAATGTAATGTAAATATTAGCTTCTCAAATTATTTAAATATAAAAGAAAATTAGATCAATTTGGAATGAATTTATCTCGAACACCTCTTGTGATTGAGGAAAACTCATTAGGTCAAATGATAGATGCTCAGTCATATAAGACTTTGAATGCAATAATTAATCAATTGAATTACCCATACTCTAATCATTACAATTCTAGTTTGAAAAATTGTCCTAATTTAAGTTGAAATAATAATAATCATAATGGTGTAACTCTGCAATGAGGAAACAATCAAGTGAACTCTTTCAGAAATTTAAATAATCAGGGGAATACTAAATATTAACCTTATTATCCTCTTGGTTTTAATAGCAACACATAATTTAAGGAAAAAAAATTTTTGATGGAGGAAGCACTGTTACAAATGGGTAATCAGTTACAAAGTCTGGAAACTGTAATAAGAAATATGAAGAATCAATTGGGACAAATTGTAACTGATGTTAGCAATAGGCCTAGAGGAACTCTTCCTAGTAATGTCAATATTAATTCTAAAGACCAGAAAAAAGAGCAAATTAAGGCAGTTTAACTAAGAAGTAGAAGAGAAGTGGAGACAAAAATTTAGAAAGAGATTTAAATTAAGAAAGAAGGGGTGGAGATTGAAAAACCAGAGAAATTTATTCCTCATGACTTAGAGTACTCTATTACACCAATGAAGATTAGAGTAGAAAACCACCACCTCCATTTTATCAAATATTGAGACAACAAAAGTTGAATAATTTTTTTTTTAAATTCTTGAAAATATTTAAGAAATTAACCATAAACATTCCATTTGCTGATGCCCTGAGATAGATGTCAAGCTATGTAAAGTTTATGAAGGATATACTTATAAAAAAGAAGTTTACAGAAAATGATATGTTGCACTTAGTGAGTAGTGTAGTGTTATAATTCAGAAAAAGCTTCTTGAAAAACATCAAGATCTAGGTAGCTTTACTATTCCATGTGTTATAGGATAGAGATTTTATGGAAAAGCTTTATATGATTTGTGAGCCAGTATTAACCTTATGTTGCTATCTATTTGTAGAAAGTTAGGTTGAGGAGAGATTTCCCATACTATGATTACCCTGCATTTAGCTAATCATTTGATCACTTATCCTAAAGGAGTTGTAGAAGTTTTATTGGTTAAAGTCAATAAATTTATCTTCCCTCTGGATTTCATTGTGTTAGATATGGAAGACGAAAAAGAAATTCCAATCATTTAGGGAGACCTTTTCTTTCCACTGGAAGAGTTGTGATAGACATATAAAAAGGTGAGTTAACCATGACAATCAATGATAAAAAAGTTACATTTAATATCACAAAATCGATGAAATGCCCAACAAAAGAATGTGATGATGGATGCTTCAAAATGGAAATTAGTGATCATTAAGTAACGACTATTTCTCAGATAATTTGAAGAGAAAATTGGAGAAGAACATTTGAAGCTTAATGATGAGGATTAAAGGTAAAAAAATTAATTGAAGAAAGCAATGGGGATTTAGATTATGTTCAGGTAAGATTTGAGTTGTTCGACACAACAAAAATAACAAGAATCTTATTCCTTCAATATAAAAACCTCCTAAACTTGAGATGAAGATACTTCCTAAACATTTAAAGTATGTTTTTTAGGAAATTTATCTATATTACCTATTATAGTATCCTCAGAGTTAAATGAATTACAAGAACAAAAATTACTGGAAACTTTAAGAAAATAAAAAAAAGCTTTTGGATGGACATTAGTTGATATCAAAGGAATTATTCCATCAATTTGTATGCACTATATTTTATTGGGAGAATATCTTGAACCAAAATCTGATTGTCAAAGAAGATTAAATTCTATGATGGAAGAAGTAGTTAAGAAAGAAATTTTAAAATGTTTAGATGTTCAAATCATTTATCCTATTTCAGATAGTGTTTGGTTAGTCCAGTTCATGTGTTCCTAAGGAAGGGGGTGTGACTATAGTCGTAAATGAGAAAAAATGAAGTGATAACAATAAGACAAGTCACTGGTTAGTAGATCTATTTTAACTACAAAAAATTAAATTCAGCCACTAGGAAAGATAAATTTCCTCTTCCTTTTCTAGACTAAATGTTTGATAGGCTAGTTGGGCATGAATATTTTTGCTTTATGGATAGATATATAGGGTATCACAAAATTCAAATTGCTAAACTAAATGTTTGATAGGCTAGTTGGGAACATATATTTTTTCTTTTTGGATAGATATATAGGGTATCACAAAATTCAGATTGCTCTTGAGGATCAAGAAAAGACACCATTCATAGGTCCTTATCGTACTTTTGCTTCTAGACAAATGCCCTTTGGTTTATATAATGCACCTGTAATATTTTCAAAGATGTATGATATCTATTTTGTGTGATTTAATTAAAAAAAGGGATAATAGCTTTTATGGACAATTTTTTAGTGTTCAAAACTTTATTTAAATCATGCTCAAACCATTTAGAAAAAGTTTTACAATGATTTGAAGAGACAAATTTGGTATTAAATTGGGAGAAACGTCAAGTTATGGTTGTAGAAGGAATTGTGCTTGGGAATAAAATTTTTAAAAATGGTATGGAAGTATATTTGACAAAAATTCAAGTTATAACTAAACTACCTCCTCCTACTGTAGTGAGAGGGGTTTCATGTTTTTTTGGAGAAGCTGGTTTCTACAAGCGATACATTAAAGATTTTTCAAAAATCACTAAGCCCTTGTGCCAACTTTGAGAAAAAGATGCAAAATTTAATTTTAACTAAGAGTGCATAAATGCATTTGAATTATTAAAATAGTTTCACCTGATTGGGAGAGACCATTTGAGCTTATGTGCGATGCTAATGATTATGTAATTGGAGCTATTTTTGGGCAAAGATAAGACATAATATTTAAAATTATATATTACGCTAGTAGAGCTCTTAATGAAACTCAAATTAATTATACCATTATAGAAAAAGAGTTATTCACAATTGTTTATGCCTTTAATAAATTCAGGTCATATCTAGTCGGAGCTAAATGTATTATGTATAATGATCAATCTGCTACAAGTTATTTGATGCAAAAGAAAGAAGAAAAATCAAGATTAATTAGATGGATCCTTTGAATGCAGGAATTTGACTATGTTGTAGCACATACGAAGGGGACTGATAATCAAATAGCCGATCATTTATCTAGGCTGGAGCAAAAAGAGTCTTAAAATCTTGAAAATGAAATTGGCAAAAACTTTCTTGTCGAAAAATTATTACTATTAATGAAAAGCAAATACCATGGTATGTGACTGATCCTAGTTGAATATAGTTGTGTAAAACTTAAAAAGTTGACTCCACTTTACAACGGTGCCAAACACTCGATGTGGTATTTTAGTAATAATAACGTTAAGCTTTTAAGATTGGCATTCTATGCAAGTGTACGTATCGTTATCAAATAATATAAAACTTTCTGTTTAATTCCCAAATATCAATCGCACGGGGAATGTTTAAATTTGAAATGATAAATTAACTAGGAAACTTATCGAAATCAAATGAAATTACTATCACTAATTTTGAATGTCTAAGATACTATCAAAGTTAAATTATTTTTTACTATCAGAATTTAAAAGCAGGGTTTAAAATTAATAACTACTAAACTATATTTATGTGATGAAGTTTTCTAATATGAAAATGCATCTTTCCCACTACAATGAGTTTTTTGTGAAATGAGATGAGATAAATGGTTTAAATATGTAATTTTCCAAATAAGAGAAATTTTAATTCTCTACCCTGATTCAGTGTTATAGAAAATCATTGGCTAATCTTAAGTTTAGTCCCTAAAACCATTGCTAGGCTAAGAGGATATTGGCTCCCACTCTAGAGCTCCCATTTCTCTTCCCCTGAAGGCTAACTCTCGCTTTATTTTTTAAACACTAAGATCAAATTGGGGANCTCCCACTCTAGAGCTCCCATTTCTCTTCCCCTGAAGGCTAACTCTCGCTTTATTTTTTAAACACTAAGATCAAATTGGGGATTAGTAGTATGTCACTTTAAAAATCTCCAATTCTTTACCCAAAAAAGTATATTTTCCTATTTATTTGTACTTAATTCCATGAATGAAATACTCCTTTATGGACTTAAATGTGATTTTCACTATGTTGTACAACTCGTACTTCATTTCCCGGATCATATTTTTCATAACATATTTTAACAACTCAATTGGCCATATCAAAAAGTAAATTAAGAGTGAAGTTGAAAAACCATTACAATTTATTTTAAATTTTAACATAGGAATATCCACATTATCTCTTCATTTCACCATATCTCAGAGTAGGGAGAAAGATAAAGGAAACAATTCAGACTTCATAAAAAAGGTACAACAAAACACAAATTTCATATATAAAGGAAAGTTCAAAAAATAATAATAAACAAACAACACTTATCTGAAACTTTTTCTCAAAGAAAATCCTTTGTAACCTCTCTTAGGAGATGTAAGAAGAAGAAATCTCTCACTTCCCTTCCTCTCCATGACTTCTTAGAGAAGAATTCACACTTAAACTCACCCCAAAAACTCAAAACTACAAAAACAATAACTAACTAATGGTTTGGAATGACGCGGAATGTAGGTGTGTGAAGAGGAAAACTAAAATGAGTGGAAGAATTTGAAATGGTGCGAGGGGGGGTTCTGATCAAATTTTGGCCCTAAATAGAGGCTAGGTTGGTTCTCCAATAGGTGCATCAAAAAACTCTTCAAAATGTGTCTAAATTGGTCAAGTCTTCTAGAAATAGGCTCTGCACCGGCACTGGTGTCGTCAACGCCATTGGCCATCCATTTAATTCTTTCTTCTCTATCAAATGGAGTCGTCGGTGCTGACCAATTTTTTAACTTCTTCGTTTTGACTCCA
Source organism: Phalaenopsis aphrodite (assembly GCA_003013225.1). NCBI lineage: Eukaryota > Viridiplantae > Streptophyta > Magnoliopsida > Asparagales > Orchidaceae > Phalaenopsis > Phalaenopsis aphrodite. The sequence continues at coordinate 23,136 of NEWO01001250.1, forward strand.
AATTTCTACCTTTTTGCTTCCTTTTTGCTCCAAGTCCTCAAAATCAACAAACTGTAATAAAACATAAAAAAAAATATTTCATTAAAGTGCAATATCACCAAAAATGAGTATAAAATATGGGTATAAAAATGCATATATTTTTGGTGTATCAAAATCCCCCAAACTTAAATGTTACTTGTCCTCAAGTAACTATTTTACTACATAAAAATATGACTTATAGTAAAGATTTTAACATCTAGATTTCCATATCTTAGTTCATTAAATATAATAGCATCACTTAAGAAAAAATCAAAATAGCTCTAGTTAACACTAAAGGTATAAGAATATTTAGAAGCAAAGTCTAAAATTTTCTATACTCTATTCTTTTCAAGGAAAATTGTAAATTATTCATATTAAAGTCACTTAGAATATTAATATGAAAAAGAACTTTATCAAACTTCACTAGTAAATATGTTAATACTTAAATATAAGTTTAGAAAATGTAGCCAAGCCTTCTTCTTTAAGTTGATTCAAGTGAAGCCAATTTTTAATTAGACATCTCCTCACATCTTTCTTCTTTTCTTTTCTTTTTCTTTTTCTTTTCAGAATCATTTTCAATCCTTTTTCTTTTCTCTCTTTTCTTTTTTTTTCTTTCTTTTTTTCTTTCTCTTTTTTTTATGTGAGGATTACTTTATTTGGACAGCCTTTAATGATTTTGAACTTCACTATCCTCTTCTTAAAGTTAAAAACATTTCACATTCCTTCACTTTATAAATTTTAATTAGCTTTAAATATTTTTCATAAAGTTCTAATTTTTTCTTCTTACATGAATCTCTAAGATTTTTAATACTTCAAAAATGCAATTTCCTTTACTTAAAATAGAAAAAACATAGTCTTATTCTACATACCAAATATCTTAATCTATAAAATTACCCTTTATTATTGAAAATTTTACTTAAGTTTACTATATATTTAGAAACATAGATATAATTATCTAAAGTTACCCTCTAATACCAAAGGTCATGTTAATTTTTTTTAAAATATTTTAAAAATATAACTAATTGAGGACAAATAAATTTAAGTTTCTTTTCTTTAAAAATGAATCTTTCTTCCCCCTCCCTCAAACTTAAATTTTTAATAGATTTTAAATAAAGAACTGAAAAATTAAGGGTTAAAGAAAACTTTTAATACATAAAGAAAAGACATACTTATTGAAGGTTTTGATTTGAAACTTAACTTTAAAATATTGCAGGTGCTAATATGAAAAGCTACAAGACTTAAAACATTAAATAACACATAATACATATAAAAATTTGTTGAGAAAGTGTAAACTACAAATACATCCAATAAAGTTGTAAAAACTAATAACTTCCAACAGATTCATAAATCTAAAGTTCACACCACAACATATAATAGAAATAAAGCATCACAGTCCACAAACAAATAGTCTCAACAATAAAGTAAAATTAAACATAAACTAAACATCCAAATTCTGCTGCTGATATGGAGTAAAAACAGGGTGAGTAGGAAACTGAACTGAGTGATCACCCTTCATAAATCTGACCATTTCATCATCAAAAGCAACATCATATTCGAACTTTTGTCTTATGAAATCATCACAGTGAGCATTTCTGCCCTCCATATTTTTCATTCTATAATCCATTCTCAAAATATTTCATTATTGGATCATCATTTGCTCCATAAGTTCTTGGATAGTAGGGCTACTAGAAGTATCTGAAGTAAAAGGAATATCCTTGATCCTACTTCCAGATCTCCATCCAACATGAGATTCAAAAGTCTTTATATTGACAGACCCAATAGGTTTTAGAGGTTCAATCCTCTCCTCATCTGGTCTATAATCAATTCCTGCCTATTCACATAGTGTGAAGATCAGGGCAGGGTGTGCTAAACCTCAAGAAGTCTCTCCAAAAGTAATATATTGAGTGTTCCTATAAATAATAGAGCCTACATCTATCATTTTCATTTGCTGGATACATAAGTTTAAGATGGCTCTATCCCTTGTAACCTCACTATGATGATTTGTTGGTATCTTCCAAAAATAAAAAAAATGTCAGACCTTAGACACTACATTTAACATAGAAAGAAGAAAGTTTACCTTAACACTATTCTTTACTTTCTAGGTTCCTCTTCCATCAGTAAAAAAAGAAATAACCTCATTTAAGGCCTCATTTGTAGTAAAAAATGATTTATACTGGCACCTATACACATCTTCCAACTAATAAAATTCATTAATTTTCCTTGGAGTAAACTCCACCATTTTCTCTCGAACAAACACATAGTTTTCAGAAGTCTCCTTGAAATTGGCATAAAACTCCATAACTACACCAATAATCACCTCAACAGTAAAGTAGCACAAATTATCTCATTATCAAGTATTGATTAATCTCTCAACTTCTTCTCTCAGATTTTTAAATCCTCGATTCAGAATCACTTTTTTAGTTGTATGTAGAGTATTAAAGAAAATGTTGGCCTTGTAGTCAACAAACATTTGATCATCAAAATCTACCTTTCTATTTCCTTTCCTCATTCTAGGTGCCATGATAAATCTACAAAAATTTGATGAAATCCAAATAAATTCTTAAAAATTCCAAAAATCACAATGTGAAACATTTTAAACTTAAATATATTAAGTAAGAGTTCTTCACCAAAGGATTTTCTCAAAATCTTCCAAAAAATCTCAAGATTTTGGATCTCGGTAAAGTAAGATAAATCCTTGGTGAAAATAAAAAACTTTGAGTTCAAAGTGTAGCTCTTACCTAGAGAAGATGAAATCCAAAATTTGTTTGCCTTAAATCGCCTCAAATCCTAGCAATAACAAGCCCTAGGTGCAAAAACGGGAGGTTGAAGGTGACTCAAGGGGTAAAAATGTCGTTTTACTGTGAAAATCATGAATTTTAAGGGTGTTTGGGTCGGTTCGGGTCAACGGCGTTGTCAATGCCCGTGTCAGCGCCTTCGACGCCTGTGGCAAAAAAAATTCTTATTTTGATTTTTTCAATTTTCAATTTTCTCTTAATTTACTCCTATGTTTATTCAGTATTTTTGAACATCTATTTTCATCTAAAAATAATTCACAAAAAAAACATTTTCACAATAACACCAAACTAACTTTTCTATATGAAAATAAAATTTTTACAAGTACATTTTTCTAATCACATTTCCACATCCTCAAAGCAAACTAAATTATAATTCAGTGTCAAAATCAAGCTACAACACTAGAACCCTGACACAAAACTATACACATAATCAAAGTTCTAAAGCGAAGTAAAGTAAATCAAATCCACACAATTACATTAAAACATAAGTATGTTAAAATAGTGGAGAGTCCAACTTCTTCAATTAATCTGCCTCATCTTTAGTACTTTCTCCTCCTCTAATATCTCCCATAGACTGGTAATGGACATACAAATTATAGAAGGGTCTGTACGAGAATTGATCAGTCAAACTTTCTTTGATCCATCCATTTTTCTTGAACATCTGCACCAATCCTGCTTCAATTGTCCCAATATGGTCAAAGTTCTCCTTCATTCTCCAATCTAAGTGATAAAAAAGGTAGTTAACATTTCCTATTGCATTCGTAATACTCTATAGTTCTCTTTCTATTTTATTCATTCTCTTCTCGAAAGTTATTGAACTTCCAACTATTGGTGGCATCAATAGTGTTAAAGCATGTGACGAATGGTCCAAAATATAATCTAATGCTTCATTTCCATTCCCTATATAACTCTCATCAATAGGAATCATGGGCTCCCAAGGTAGTAAATCTTTTTCCCAACTTTCATATGAAACTTGAGATTGACTGCAAAATAG